>VXBB01011463.1:971427-995515 GCA_013399915.1 Illadopsis cleaveri
CTCAAGAAGTGTTTGGGGGTTTTAGTTTTTTAACCTTATTTTTTTATTTTACTTATTGGGTAAAAAAATTAAGCTCTCCCTACTCCAATTGGTTGTCCCCTTTCAGATGATTATTAGCATTTGGAATGTTTTTGCCTTCCAAACATCTTTGGTATTAAATTGTACAGAATTGTGTGAAGACAATTTTTTCAGCGTGAGATTTAACACTTGTGGAATTTTAAGGTAGAGAAAAAGGAGACTAAAAGGGTTTTTGGACAGCAAACACAAAACCGGAGGATTTTGTTTGAATAGAGGCAGTGGCAAAAAAGAACAAAACTAAATTTGCTCAACGCGAGGCACACAAAATTCAGCAGGAGCAACTGAGGGTTATAATTTTTTAAAATTTCTACAAATAGCTGAAGAATATTTGAAAACCTTTGAATTAATCATGAATATTTTGAATAGATATGTTGTTTCAAGATTTTATACAAATCAAATGTGAACCAAGAAATCTGAATGTAAAAAACCAAACGTGCCTTTGGATAAATCAGCTGGTCAAATAACAGATATTAACTCTCCCTGGAAACCTTACCCCGCTTGTACTTGCTTTTAAGGAATTCATTGTCACAGCATTTTGCAAAGAGAATTTATGACAGAGTAGGAAGGTTCCTTGCACATTTAATTTGAATAACTGAAACTATTCTTGAAATGTGGCCAGAAACCTGCTTTTAGCATGTCATTTGAAAACAAGGGGCTCTGCCACCAATTACTCTTGCAGTTACATGCAAAGTACATATGGATAAAACTTACAGATACTGGTCTGTTGTTGAGAATTAGAGAAACTGCTATCTTCATTTCCATAAGTATTCCACATTTTTCTCTGATTACTTTTGTTTTATAACTTGACCAAAAATATTGCTCCAAGCTGAAAATTTCTTTTAATTTATAGGATGGGGGAAAGAGCTCTGTTCTTTTATTAAAACAATCTTGAGTCTGTCATGACTCAAAAATAAATTTTGTAAAATGAGATTTTACTGTTGTTTTAAGAATGTGATACATTTGCTACTTTGGCGATTGAGCGAGTGAACACATTTTCAGGGCTTGATGGTTGTCTGAAGCCTGATAATTTTCAGCCTCCCTGAACAGCTATTTTGTCTGCAGCAGGCAAATGTTCTTTGTGACTGCTCCCATCCAGCTGAGAAACCATCACCCCTTTCCCAACCCATGGGATCTCCATGCAGGCTGCTTTGCAGTCACAGAGAAGCAACTGAGTAAGAGGGAAAACTGGCACACTCAGCTCCCCTTGAAGCTGGACCTGGCTGACCTGCTACCTCTTTTGGTGTAGCAGACATTAATCAAGACAGCAGGATTAGATGGGAGCAATTTTGTTGATGTGGCTTTCCATCTCTGGAGGTGCCCTTAGTGCTCTTTCCCGGGGCGGACATGGGCATGGCAGAGAGATGGGTTGGACACAGGAGATCCAGGCAGAAACCTCAACTGAACTTCATAGCAAAATCAAATTAATTTTTTTTTTCCTAGGAAAAGTGGAAACAAAAGGACAAGCGACAGAGTGAGATCATTATGGCTAATTCTCTTCTAAATATCCAGGCCAATTCAGATAATGTTATAGCAAGGGCCATATTGAAGCAATTTTTAAGTAACCTTTCCCACCTGCTTCTGCACAACCTTATCACTGTTTTTCCAACACAAGAAAGCAAAACTCCTACCAGGAGTGCACAGGGCTTCAAGCAGTGCACAGAGCTTGCAATGTGCTCCAACAGCAGATCCCTTTAGCACTCTCTGCAAGTGAAGGGCTCTGCTTTGCCTTTTGGGGTTGAGCTTCATAGTTGTGCACTACACAGGTTTTAAAAAAACATTTTTAAAAACCACACTGCTGGCAAAAAACCACATGAAGTGAAAACATCTCTTTAAAATGTATTTTTAAACAGTTTCCTCACACAGTGGAGTCCATTGAATATATAAACAGCTAGTTGTAAATAACTGGGAGACTCAAAGCTGTGGAGCAGATCAGCTGCTAACAGGCAGGATATATCCAAAGCCAGACTTTCATTAGGTGCATTTAAAACTTTGCAAATTTGCAAACTAGAGCCAGCTTTGTTATATCAATGGCTCAATGCAGCTGGTAAATTCTGTAAGTCTAATTTGAGTCTTCTCTATAGTGAGAACAGGTCCAAACACTTTTCCATCGTAGCAAGGGTGGATGAGGTGGGCACTGAACTTCCTGAAACACTGAGACCAGGGGAGAGCTCAGTAGAGCAGCAAGAATGAGATATCTGTGCAGCCTGCTGTGTGGGGAAAGCCTAAGGGACTAGGGAAGTTCAGGCTGGTGAAGAGTTGAGTGGAGTAAGAAAATGTATCTAGATGTAAAAAGGAAGGGAGGGGCCAATTAATCTCATTAATCTACAGGCCCTGAAGAATAAGTAATAGAGTTTGAATTACAAGTGTTACTATAATATGCAAAACATATTCTGTTACAAAGACTAAGAGGAGAAAATGTTGTCAGGGCATGGTACCAAAGTGCAAAGGGCTTGATTTTTTTTCTAGCTCTGCTGTAGATTTCAGGCATATCTTCAGCTCTTTCATAACTGAAGGAGGTTCCAGGAAGATGAATGAGTTAATATGAATGTATACAAGTCTTAGTAGAAATAGAGATTGAGTTTAGTTCAAATTCAATTTTATACCCATATAATCACAACTACAAAAAACCATTGTTATTTCTTTACAGTAAAGGCTATATAAGAAAGACACCTTTATCAGATAAACCACTTCTTGTGTACAACCTATTCACAAGTCATTCCTAGAAAGACAGCATTATCCAAGGCTGTTAGATAATTTTTGGTTCTCTGACTTAGCAGGCAAAACTAAGGTACAGTTTAAATGATCTTCTAAAATATTTCAATTCTTCTATATGAGAGAAAAAATATTCTGCTTTGCTTAGTATGAAATATTCATTTTGGTCACTTCTGAAAGAAGTGCATGAGACTAAAGTTGCAGGGAGGGAGAAGGAGCCAATGTTTTCAGCTGTGGAACTCATCTGCAAGGTTCCAGCATCCTAAGGCAGGGAAGCTGCCAATTTCTCTTATTGGCACAGTTCCACTTTTTATGTTTGTATTTAGATTTTTTGCTTAGGGTAAGGTGTTCCACCTTTGGAATCAATGTTCTCCCCACCAGCCTCAGGATACATGTCCACTTGCCACTCCTGGCTACATGGTGTGGCAGCATCCCACACACAAAGCAGTGTCAGCAGAAAGATGTGCTGGAGCCCCTAGTTGGAACCACAACTGTGTCAGAGACATGCCAGGGACTGGCATGGTGTTACCCTCTCAGGCAGATATGAACCTGAGTTCAATTCAGCTCATAAGAGTGTCCTGGCTGTTGACTAAAAGAGGAACAAGATCATCCCCCTCTATTTAGGCTGTCTGGCAAAGCTAGCTTTCCTGCTCCCAAATGTCATTTTACTGAAATTGTTCATTGAGCTGAACTATCCAGCTGGAATTAGCTAGTAGAATCAGTCTAGCCAAAGTCAGGGATACTGATTTATTTTGCCCAACAATTGAAAATCAGCAAAAGTAAGGAATATCACAGTTCATTATCGTTACAAGTTATACATGCAACTTAGAGAAAAGGCTACAGAACAGAAAGAGGAGTTCTTTTAAGAAGGGTAATTTACCCCCAAAGCAGGTCAGATAAGAATGGGGTAGTCTCAGTAACTTCTAGCCTTCAAGTCATGATTGTCTTTCTGAAATGCAGGCTATAATTCAAGCAGAAGTTAAAGGCCCCATGCCCAAATTATTGGATAATATTTGATAAATTGTGCTGTGCAGGTTAGAGTAAGTACCTCTGGTGTTCCATTAGGGCCTTAACACTCCCAACAGCAGACAACTTGAAAATCATGACTGTGACCATGACCAGCTTTACTCTTAGCATTGCTTTTAATGTGTCACACTGAAGGCTCCCTATGAACAGAAATTCACTGGAAAAGCAATCTCTAGTTTCATTTATATATTGAATTAGTTGAACATAATTGTATGATTATTCATTTTCCATTCATTCTCTGGACTCTCACCATTGATTTAACTTGAGTGACTTTGAATAATCTTGAGCTCTATTGAAATGGAGCATGCAGAGATAAGAATATCAGTACACAGGCTCACACTTAGATTACAATGTGAATTAAAATCTGGCTTGTTGTTCTGCTTCCAGGATGAATGCAAACAAAATCACTCGAGGCACCATGGAATCCCGAATGGTGTACATTTTAATTGTTAATTCCCCCTGACATCCTCTTGGCTCCGTAGGCAATGCTCTAACTGCCAAGAAGTGAGTTGGAAATAAATAAAGATACATGGTTCTGGGATTTCAGCTAATTCCAGCCAGTCTGTGGAGATGACAGAAGAGAGAACTTTGAAACCTCTGATCACTTAAGAAGCTGGTTATAGACATACCTAATCGAAAAGGGATGTGGGCCAATTGCTCCGTGTTGTGGACCCAAACTGAGCAGTTTATTATGAAATACCATTCACTGTTGTTCAGCTGGTGTTTCAGGGCATGACTGATCCTGAGTTTACTGGCATGGTTTGGATAAATCTGAATGCCCTGAAGTAGCTTGATCCTACTTCCTGGCCAATTTGCACCGTGGATCTGGTGCAGTGCAGAGGCTGTCTTGGCCTTTTCTCATGGCAGTATCCAGTAGAGAGCTGCTGGCCCCAAACTGGAGTGAGTCAGCACAGAAGTTGGCTTCACACATGTAAGCCTGACTCATCTTCCAATTACCGAGGAAATGGCTTTATCTAGGAAATAACCTACACCATCAAGGCTTTTTCACAAAAGATGCTTTCCTCAGTGTCATTCATAGAAAACCATTCAAGCACACTCTTAAAGCCAAGATGGGGTAATCTCTTAGAAAGCAAGATGATAGTATTGCATGGAGAGCTTGCAGGCTCAGGAACACATATTTTCCAGTGGAGCTACCAGGCCGCAGGTGAAAAGTGAAATGCCAAGCAGGGAATTTCAACAGAGAGTGTTCCATAATGAGGGGTCTGAAATCCTGCCAGCTGTCAGGGAGGGGTTAGTCTAATGCAGGCTAACTATCCCCTCTGAATGACCAAGCAGAGAGAAATCATACCACTCTGCACTCTAACATCTGCCAGTCCCATAGCCAGAGCAGAGGGCACTTTGTCCTCCAGTATCCTGGCACTTCCAAGACTGCTTCTGCTCCCTGCCTAGAAGGCATGCAGCATTTACTGTGAAGAATATGGACAATAGAAAATACAAAATAAAGAAAATTCCTCTGGGGAAAAAGAATGATCCATGAAACTCTTGCTTCTGTGATGCAGCTGCTGGATCCTGAGGGATATCGATGAACAGCCCTTTGTGGATTAGTAGAAAGAACTGGCACTGTTATCAAGATAAAACTATTCAGGTGTGAATTTACCATTCTGTTAAGACATTAAAAAAAATCCTGACAGCAACTTCTGAGCACATCTTATTTTTCTTTCCTCCTCAGAACTGTGGTAGAAAAACAGTTTATTGATTTCTGCTAAGAAATCAAATGTTATTATAACTCTGAAGGGTGTCCAGTTACAGAGAAAATCGGTGGTAATCGGAAGCTTCGTGCAGACCTCGCATGACCCTGCTCATTCCAGCACAGAAAACTGTTTTTTTCTCACTTCGAAAGAAACCAGACAAACCCTGCAAGGTTACTTATAATCCTGACACCGCTCTCAGATTTGCCATATGCTGGGAACATGCCTTCTTGCCTATTTACAGTATATAGCTGAAGGACTTTGTTACAGCCCTGATATTTGGCATATCTTAAGCCTATTTAGAACATCAACACCATCAATCACTTGGTACGGGGCCGAGCAGCTGGATGAACCTTGGCTATCATGTGAAGGCTATTTGTCATCTGGGCAAGTCTGTTTGGCGCATAATGCTCCAGTCCCAGAACAATTTTCCCTCTCCAAAAATATTCTCTTTGATTCAGGAAGCACGTGATTAATAACAAACAAGGGTTTAAAGATGGAGGTCAAGGCTGAAACCTTAACCAAACAAGTGCATTGCTTATTAATGTTTGCCTCAGTCTTCAGATATTCCCTTGAAGAGCACTCTTGGTGGAGAAACACAAAACTGTTCCTAAATAACATGAGATTTGAGAGATCTGCTTGGCCATTGCCATCACAGAGCTTTTTCTCAACTGTGACAATGCTGTTTCTACAAACTGGTAGCCAGACAAGAAATGGCTAGCAGGAACCCACACTGAGGATGAACTGTGCACACATTACATTCCTGTTCTCATTGAGATGAGTAATACTCAGCATGTCTGACATTTAGGCAATTAGCCCTCTCTTTAAAATAAGAAATATTAGCTGACATATCTTAACCATCTGTGTGATCCAAAATAAGAGCAAGGGAGTTTACATAAACAGTCTTAGCATGTTTAACAAGCATGTAGCTAATGATTTAATTTTTTAATCCTCAACAAAAGAGACTACTGGATATAAGCAAGTGCTGCATCATTTATGCCTGTGCTGTTAATGAAAGACTAGTAATTAGTGGGTGACTAAACTTCAAAAGAACATGTTGCTTCAATACATGGTGTTGTAAAAGACAGATTCTCCCCAGCCATCTGCAGAGCCAGAAGGAAAAGGGAAGAGAAAAATATTTTGAAAGTTTGCCTTGTCAATTAAAGTATTTTGTTCATATCTTCAGCACCACTTTTTGACTTTTCTTCAACACTTGTCTCCCCATCTTTCTTGTATTTGTTAGTTACCTAATCTGGTTTAGAATGTAAATAGAGAAGTTTTGTGTCACTGTATTCTTATAAACAGATTCCAACATAACACAGTGTAACCTAACATCTGAGTGGCTGTGAGGTTTTCTGGGTACAAGGCATAGGCAATGGTTGTGCTTACAGGGATGACCCTGTTAAGCAGTGACAATGCATGCAACAAGCAAATTTGTTAGCACTCATTGTTACTAAAGCAGGGTGAGTGACCTTGTCATATTTAACAGTTCTGAGCAGACACAGCAGTGGAGATCCTGAGGGCAAAACCAGAATTTCCATTAGTGATGTAACAATATACTGACATAATTAACCCCTTTTCCACTTCCAATGGCTTGAATAACTGCATAGTCTAGCTGGCAAACTCCGGATGCTTAGAACTTGTGCAGTCAGGATTTGTAGTAGCAAAAACCAAAACAGAAGTCGTAAGCGATCTGTCTTGTTTCTGAACAAGTGCAGCATTCAGAGGGGAGTGTGGCTTTACCTTGAGAGTGGTCACGCTAGCACGAATGCCACCACCTCCATCTTCCAGCACTGCTAGAACGGCAGTACCATACAGAAAGGGTACAAGTAATGGCAAGAAGCAACCCAAGGATTTGGCAAAAAATGATCATTTCTATCCGCTTTTCAAATGGAGCTGAAAACCCTAGGGACTGAAGAGTGAAATATCTTGTTTACAGTTAAATTCCTGATCCACGTAACTAAGCAACAAAGCACTGTGGCTCCATAAAATGGAAGCAAAGTTAATTTATTAACAATGCCACATTACCTTTGTACATCTTGTTCCTGCTCTCCCTCAGGGTCTTACATGAATGAATCAGAAAATTGCTCCCTTATGTTAGGCTTGTGTCTGCACCTGCATTAAATTCATGTCAGAGAAGGGTGGAGGAGGCAAACGTTGGGAGCACCAATAGCATGGTACTCCTGGATTTCAACTCACAGCCTGTCCAACATGACAATTGCCTTTAATAGCTGTTCAAGGCACTACAAGAAATGAGCCTTGCACCAGTGGTGGTCCCTTCAGATAAAAAAAAAGAAAAAAAAAGAAGAATAAAACCAATCTGGGATCTTGTTTAGTTTAGTGCCTGTCTCCCATATGGCTGGTCATCTCCCTGCAGCCAGTCAGAGAAGCAGAGTCCGTGCAAAGGAGAATTATGTTTACAAAATCTTTGTAAATAGAAGCACATTCTGTGCACCAGGCTAATATTTTTGATGGTAGGAAACCGGAGTTTCAAGCCGTTGTATCTGGGGCCTGTGGGTGTCTCCGTGCTGGATTCCTGGACCAATGCCCACAGCCCTGGTCTGGCTTTGGGCCAAATCCAGAGCTGAAAGAGGCTGTTCTCTGGTTCTGGGTTTGGATGTCGCTTCCATGATTTTGGCACAGGCGAATCAGAATGCAAGCTCAGCCTTGAACCCCAGCATTAGGCTAAACCTAAAATGAAACTTCAGCCTGCTTCACATTATTCCTGCTGGTTAATTCCAGCTGTTAAACTTCTCCCCCCACTACTGAGCCAGAGAGTATTTTGTTGACAAATTTGCCATGCATTTCAAGGAAAGCAGAACCTGGCCAAGGCTTTGGGGTTACATATTTTTTTTCCACTGCAGGAAATGGAAGTGTTGGCAAAAATATTCACTGTTGTTTAGGATAAGAGAGTGTTTGGACATATCCAGTTTTAAGCGGTCTGCTTAGTCTGATACTCTTGATATATGAGACAGCAAAGAAATATGTCTAGGAGTCTTGGAATGAGGCATCTTTTTTATAAGATGAGTGAAATACACACGAGGATGAAATATTACTTGCATATTACCACCAAAGCTGGTCAAAATTCACTCAATTGACTCCAGATGTGGGTTTCTTTGGCAATTTTAAAGTTAGCACTACTGTAACTAGGTGTGAGGCCAAGGCAAACTACTCTAGTGCTTTATAGCACTTGGAAGCTACAGTAGTCAAATCAAAATATGTTACAACAGAATCAGTTTCTTTAAGCTTAACAGCAGGAAGGATTTAATATACTGAATACAGCCAACCCATCTTCATTTGAACAAACATAAAATAAATCCTTACCACATTTGTGACTTATTATTTGCATAAAGGACCCAGTTCAAGAAGCAGATCCCTGGAATTATTCATGCAAATAGGGCCCTACAAGTCCTCATTACCTTTTATTTGTTTTATTTTATTTCCATGAGATTACAACTATGCTTAAGGTGAGCATGCACCTCCATGCTCTGCTGATACAGGTCAGTCATCTGAATATTCAAAGCTACTTTTCAGCACTTATTAAGTGCTTAATGCAAGATATTAATTCTGTTTTTTTTCTCTTTTCTTCTGCCTGCCTATTCTCCTTGCAATTAGGCACTCTGTGTAAAAAGCTTCACAAAGGAATCCACTGTAGCTCTCACTAGCAAGATGTTTGACTCATCCTACAGCGATGGCACTGGGTCTTTTAGCATCTTATCTATTCACTAACCACTTATAGTTGCACTGGCACAGAACATTTCAGTTACTGCCTTCATTTGTTTCTTCATTAAGCTGTGAGAGTCATCCCATCATAAAAGATAAAGAGCTTCTTCAATGCTTTCCTAATGAACAGCCGATGCTTTCCTGCACTCCAGCCCAGTTCGTGTTGCTGGAGATTAAATGGGCAATGCCCATCATCTGCCGTGCTCGAGGCAGAGAGGGTTTCCATAGGAATAGACATTCAGATCATCCTTGATCCACTGACACTGCTGTGGTGATAAAAGGACAACATTTCCCCTGCAGTGTCAACCAGTTTGGCTTTTTCCACTGCAAGGCTGGTAAGAACTTACTTTAAAACTCCCAGGTCCTGGAACAAAGAGGTTGCCACTTTTTCTGAAGTTGATTTCATCTGCTTTTTTATTCATTTTAATAACAGAGGGCCCTTGGAAATATGACCCCATGCCACCCTAAAAAAATAAAAAACTGGAAGAGAAAATGATTTAATTTAAAGTAAGAACCTTGATCTCTGCAAACCAGCCTCCTGACTTTTAATGCTGGCCATATTGCAATCATGCTAGGCTGGAATGACAGACATGCTCCACTTTTACCATGGAAAAACTTTCCCTGGCTGCAAAGGAAGAAGTAAGATTTGCCACAAAATTGCACAGCAATCTAAGTGTTTAAGACTTTCTCTAAACCACTCAAAACCACCTCCTGTCTGTCTGACATTTCCAATGTGGGCATTTCCCAAGAGGATAATTTTAATATATAATTTAAGGTGGTCAGGTAAGTCTCTTTTACTATATGTCATATTGTAAAAGTTTAAAAATAAAACCTGAGGTCATTTCGGGGTTTTGACTGACCTGTTGAAACAGTTTTATCAGAAAACTGCCTTAATATGTGTTGGTGATGTAAGGACACATCTTCAACTGGTAAAAATCTGTTTGTAGCTCCACACATGGCAGGGGGTCTTTGCCAAGACACAATAATCTCATGCAAATTTCCCCTGATGATTTTAGAACTCTTCAGTTCTTTAATAAAGCATCACTTTGATAAAAGTTTAGCAGAGATGTGAGTAGTAGAGCAAAGAAAAAAATGACACTAAAATAGAAAATATTTTACACTTAAGAACCCTTGGCATGCTACACAGTACTATTTGATTAAGTGAAGTTGTAATACAAAGACAAGGATTAATCACACAAAAGAGCAACATAATTAATTGCAAAAGCTGAGGGAGAATTTCAAGAAAGAATGCATCCTTTCATTTAGCTTACAAAAATACAATTAGTAATTATTACTGATTTCCTGGAGAAAGTCCAGAGCAGAATTAAAAATATCTTGAGTCACAGGGAAGTTCATTGGTCCATAGGGAGAGATATGCTGGGCTGAGGGAAGCTTATATTTGTTCAGCAACTTCTTGTTTTTAAAATGATCTGTGCTGAATTACATATCAGGACATTCATGATTGGGTCTGTGCCAGAACTGGGGAACTCTTATTTTTAAATGCCCATTATCTATTTTAAATAAAAAGTAAATCAGATTTCTGTCTGAAAATTTTGTAAGAGCTGCTGTTACAAGTAATACTTAAAGGTCATTATAATCCAGAAAAATCGTTACAAGCAATCAGAAAAGCCATGAGCAGATCAATTTTATCTAAATTATTTTAGCTCACATGGGGCAAATTGACGCATTTCAGAGGAACAATATCTTTTAAAAATCTATCTACCTGGGATCATCTGATCAGCCTTCACGTTTGTTCCAGGCTGCATATACATGAATTCTGTTCAGCCACAGGCATCAAAGCAAAACTTGATGTTACCCATGCAGGGGGCTGGTTTCATTCCTCCTTTCCCAGGACAGAAACAGCCCCTGCGTAGGAGCTGCTGCCTCTGCAGGGATATGGGAGGATGCCACAAACACAGAACCACCACACATCTGAAACAATGTCTTAAAGACAAAACCCTTCCACAGAAGCATTTGGCTATCTCCACACGTGCTTGTGGCCTTTACTTCCACAGGGTATATTCAGCAGCCCCTGAGGTCAGCAGACAGTTTTCCAGTTGACTTTGATAGGAATTGAATTATACCATAATGACATGCCTGAGGATAACCAGCAAAACATCCAGCCTAGCATCTCAGATTCATGCAAAATGCTCAGGATGAGAAATCATTGTCTATTGAAGTTAGTGGGGAAAAATTAATTGACGTCAGCTAAGAATCTGGTCAGGCAGTTTCCAAGTGCATGGAATATCCTTATAGAACCAGCAGATTCAGATAAAAAAAGAGTTAGTCTGGGAACACCAAGATTGCAGTGAAATGAACCCATTGCTTGGACTTTCAAGCCAAGCTGCATGTGAGTTAAATACAGGAACAATTTGTACATCTTCTGTGGTTCATGAAAGCAAAGACAATCCATTATATTTAAAGTTCCAGGACCGCAAGTCTCTCCAGAAGGATGTTGTTCTGGAGAACAGAATTGATATAATTCTTTTTTCAGGTGAAGAACAGATGTAGTAGTTGTTGTAAAGTCATCTTAGTAAATGCCTGTGCGAAGTGGCACTGATGAAAACACAAAGTATTGAGCAATGATCTGCTTCATATAGAAATTGTCAGGGAGATTCCTGTACTTACTGGGAGGTGGACTGGGTGTTTTAATAGATCTTTTCCATCTCAGTTTTTTATCACTATGATTCATGCTAATTGTTAGTGGGAAATCACTTAGTGTCAGTAATAGGGGTGACATATTCATTTCTTTTTAGTCATTGCACATATATTTTATTTGAGGTGAAAGAAAGGGTTTATTTCTCTTCTCCTTTCCCCAGAAGCATGTTTGGATTTAATGCATAAATAGTTTTTCTTCCCTTAATCTGATTCACATGACAGTATGTATTTGCATAAAGCTTCTTCTTGGGAAAACTATTCAAACCTTTATGTAGAGAGAGTAGACATGTCTCAGAATTATGTCCTGCTTTACAAGACAGCTTCTTTTTTCCTCTTTCTGATGCATTATTTGTAGCATATGCTAATTTATTATAATGGTTATTAAGAGCACAAGGTCTTGCCTTTCAGCTTTCCACATTTCCCCAGGCATACCCTAACATTCCTCTCTTTTCAGCTGTGCTTATCTTCTCCTGTCAGGACACAATTAACACATACTGCAGATAAAAATGTTCACACCAACCCACTCATTATTTGTTGTGGCTACAGCTCCAGTGTCCTTTATGCTTTCTAGACATCCAAGCTGGATCTGCTCCAGCAAGAATGTGAATTGTAACATACCATAAAGCTGCTCATTTTTACCACACCACCTGTGTTTGGTCAAAGGGACAGCACTATAGTTTAGCCTAAAATCTATTCCTGGGCCAAATAAAGCTCAGATTCTGACCTGGCACTTGAAATTCTTCCAATCTCTACTTCAGAGATACCAGTTGAGAGGATGAGGAGTTAAGTCAGGATACCAATTTCTCCTGCTGGCTTTCTGCCATCTTGAATTAAAGTCTTACACCTGGTTGTTCCATTCAGGAGCCTCCTAGACCAGGAGTGAAGAACAGTCTCCCTTTTCACTTCAAACGCAGCCAGTTCTCTAACCAAGAAGAAAGGTTTCAAACTCCCATCCTACCTCCTTCCTAAATTTTATATGGAAAAGCTCCTACCTGAGGGGGTGTCCATACTCTAAAGTTTTAAGCTGTTGTTAAGTCAATAGAGCCATACTGGGAAAAAGCTAATGCCTGACTCTCTCTGGCTTCCATTTTGGCCCCTTTTTAGTTCTGGAATTCATGGCAATATCATTCTGAACTCTGACAAGATGTAGTGCATGTAATAACTCCTATCTGTGGCTATGTAACTGAAGCAAAGAGACCTAGTCTATGCAATCTCAGTTTTGAAAAAGTGTAGCCTAGATATACATTAATAATCTAGATATAAATTATTATAGATTATATATAGATTATATACATTATTAAAATATTTATAATCTAGATATATTTATTGGATTTGAATAGATGATAAAATTGCACTGGACATTTTAATGAACTCAAGTTTCTTTTGTCCCAGTCCTGAAATAAAAGTTTGAACAGATCCAGTATCAATATTTTTTCCTCTTGATAAAAAATTATATGCTTTAGAATGCCAAAATCTATTAAAAAATTCACTAAGATGTTACTTTCCATGGAGTCACAAAGTCTCAAGTTGAAACAATATTTACTATCATAACTGAATTTTAAAGTATCTTCTTGAGAAGGAGAAGTATAGATAGATGTGATATCAAAATTAAATCAACAGTTAGAGTAAAATAGATTAACATCCATTCAACAGAGAGCAGGAGCTGTGTCAAAGGGTTTAGTGACACCATAAACCATAAAAGCATAAGCCAGTTTTCCTGTCCTACGGCAAGATTTTGAATTTGCAGCTCAGCTGAAGTGGCTCTTGGTGAACTAACAGAGCAATAAACATAGCAATACATCACTGTGTGCATGTTTAGATACCCACATAAAATAATTTCAAAGAAGACAGAGGAATGCAAGTAGGTACTTTCCAATGAAATGAATGAAGGTAACACTAAATCAAATTGTTGGTATATTAAAATCACAGTTATTTTTACGTAATTCCACTGAGATAATTTGTGATGGTAATGGTTTTCAGAATGGGACCCTGTATTTTCAAAATGTAGCAACAGCCCCTAATTATCAGGCATATTTAAAGTGCATGCAAAGTAAAGAAGGTGAAGGTTAAATATTACGTTCAAAATTTAGTAATTGGGAAATGAATCCTTTAAAGAGGCAGAAATGATTCTGTGGGAGGCAAGTATTTTCCTTCTGCTGCTCAGTGCAACCTTTCCATTCCTAATTATTCCATGTTGAGTCCATTCTCACAAAAAGGAGAAACTGTTATATATGTGCAGATCCAATTAATTTCTTAAGGAAAGTCGTCTGTCTCATATCCAAACAAGTGCTTTCTTAAGGAAAGGAGAAGTAAGGTAAATTTGAGAATTCCTCCATGATGAACAAATAGTCATTGAAGTTTACAGTTCAGAATCACTTTGGTACCCAGCATACTGCAGTATTGAGTTATATCCCCCTGGCTGATGGAGATAACCATCCACAGGAAGACTTTGTTTTGCTTTTTGGAGCTGGAGAGTTGTCATTACCACAAAACAACTGCAATGCTGGGCTGCTTGGACAGAGCTAATGGCCTATCTGTAATCAAGTTATTCTGCTCAGCAAAGAGAGACACGTGTTTTGAAAGAGCAAACACTCACAGTACTTACCACACTTCCAGCTGCCTTACACCCCATGGGTCTTCCACTCTTTGATGAACCTGGGGTTTCATTTGTGCCTGCAGTATATTCTGTCATAGATTTGCATCTACAGCATGCAGACTCCTCAGTAAGGAGTTCTTTCCTTCTGCATCCTCACAGTCCTGTTCTAGCTTAAACCAAGTCCTAAAGAGAAATTAGATGAGGGAAGGAGAGGAAAAATTCACCAAAAAGGGAGCTCCTGATAAGCATACCTCAAACATATTCCTTTGTATCTCCTGTAGTGGATCATGTACCCAGCCGCTCTGTATAAAGAGCTCTCTTTCGATAAGCAAGCATCTTTCCCACAGTAGTGGGGGCTCCACTAAGGCTCAGGTTAGATTTCACCCGATCCACTCAAATTTCTCACCTGTTTTTGTTATTGCTACAGCCTGCACAACTGAAGAAGATGATGTACAGGAATGAGAGTGCCAATGAATGGAAGAGCTACTGGAGGTAGCCCCTTTTTCTTCCAACAAGCTGGATCTGCAAAAGAGCTGCACCATAAGGAGTGTGTATGTCTACATGTTGTTCTCAGTCTGTCCACAAAGCCTATTCCACAGGGTAAGATCTTGTGGCTGAGAGACATCTAGGAGATGGTGACAACACCAGGCTACCCCTATTTTTTTTATCACAGCATATTCCTCTTCATCCTTTGTTATTAATTTATTCAAAACAAAAAACCCCAAAAAAACCCAAAAAACCCCAAACAAACAAACAAACAAAAAAACCCTGAACCAAAAGACAAGATTCTCAGTTTAAGAGTTTTAACTAGTCCCTCAATGGAACTGAAATATATCACATCATAAGGCAGGAAAGTCTTGGAGAGTGGTGTACACAGGGGCAAACACTGACAAAGGGATGGAGGGACCACCTTTACTCTTTACACTGGTCTGACTTCATTGCTCCAGTTCTTCATACAAAATCCCTGCTGTGGAAAGATTCTTCTGCTTTTGGTGTGCTGTGGTTAACAGAAGAAAAGTGTGGCAATGAAAGACATTTATTTCCCACTGCCCAACATGCTTTCCCACTGTGTCTTCATATCCAAACCCACTCCAAATGGCTTTTTTTATTCCTTCTGTCCTGTACATGAAGTCAAACTGAGATTCATTTGCAGAATGGTTTGAGTAACCACTGCTCTAAAGCATAGAGGGACAAAAACAATAGTACAGATGTTGAGAGGCTTGCCTGTTTTTTGCTAACGGGGTGCCAGGGAACAGTGTCTGGATTAGGACAGCTGAAATGAGCAGTGTGACAGTGAGCCTCAGTAACCTATTTGTGGATAAGCCCCTATAGCCACAGAATAATGGCAACACCCTAGAAATCTCTAAATATTGATCTTCTCACAAATACAAATCTGCTATACCAAGAGAGCACTGTCTGCTGAGACTGCTTGTGTACCTGTCCTAGAGGTCTCCCAAAGCTAACAAAATGAATCTGTAACTAACAAAAATCCCATAAACCTGCACTAATGACCAAAGTTAGGACTTGGGTTTCTGGGGTGAAGAACGACTGCTTTTTCTTGCTAAGATCACTAACAGCTGAAGAAATCCAACAACCTTTTTTTATGAGCCACTTAGAGCTTGTAAAATGGTATTAGCTATTATAATAGTTAATACTGCTTGATGTGGAAATATAAGCTTGGGAAAACAAGTACTAAAACATTTGTATAAATGTAACTCCTGACATTTATGTTTATTAATTTGCTTTTGAGCAGTTTGCCATATTAAAAAAGAGATTGATTACTCTGAATGTGGAAAATACCACATTGTCACTAATATACATTATTTAATTACAAAAGCATTAGAAAGAGGGTTTTAATATAATTCTGCACAATTCATTATGCAAGATTTTTAAAAAATCTAACACACACTTGACAAGAAACAGATATGTTGAAAGACATCAATAAATGTACTGATTAAGAGTTTGAGACACTTACGTTAAAAATGTGGAGCAAAGGCTGACTATTCTAATTACCTGAGACATGTGACGTCAATTGTCCTTAATACTTTAAGAATGACAGATTACAAATGAATAGATATTAGGGTTTTCTGCTCTGTTGCTTGCTGAAGAATCTGTTGAAGGACAAGTACTTGGATATGTCACCTTGTGTCTGGGGAGGGGGGTAGAGAAGAATGAAAGGATGATGATGGGAAAAGTGAGATTATCTCAGTGTTACATTCTTTCCTAAATCCAAAGCGGGAACTGATTCTTGAAGAGAAAACAATGCTTTGTGTTTTTCAATTAGAAATACTTAAAGGTATATGCAGCTAAGCTTCAAGCATTAGCTTCCCGTCACAGCCCTGAGGAGTGCTAAGAAACTGCACAGACCATATTTCCCATATAAATAAAAAGAGGAATTAATTCTCTTTAGTGCTGGATATGGTCTGCTGACCAAGTTGTTTGCTGCTTTGAAAAGACTCAAAACAAGAATTAAACTTCTAATGATGTTAATACAAGCTCTCAGTTGAAAAAAAAATTATGTCTTTTTTCTAAGCAAGTCTGTGAGCATCTTTGCTCTCAAAGAGAAAACGCATACCCAGGATCTAACCCTGCTCCTCTACAGTCAGGAAGAGTATGGACTGAGGTTAGCAAGTGTGGCATTTCTGTAATGATTTTTACATGGAAAGAGTCTGTGAGAATTACGCTGTGATGCCAGAATTAGCACAGTAATCTAGTGTACATCTCCTGCTTAAAATAAGCCATAATTTGCATCTTCCAGCACGTAAGCCTGGTGGGGACCCTTTGCTGTTGCATTTCATACACAGCCACAGGAGGCAAAGAACACCTAGCAGAAGTCACACAACAAACACAGTGAGTGCTATGGTCAGGAGGTCCTCTCACGACAGACACCACAAAGAGCTGCAGCCCATGGCAGGACACAGGGTGACAGCCTCCCCTGGCAGAGGGTCCTATGGCAACGGGGCTGGAGCTGACCTAAATAATATAGGGCTTTGCCCCTCTGTGACAAACAAGGGCTGTGCATTCTCCCAGTGACCAATGCTCACGCATGAACGCCTTCCTGCCACTCTTGACACAACCTCATTGAAACTGCTGACCTCACCAGGGAGGTATTTATGACATGTTCATTACCCAGAGTCTGAACACCTGGAAGAGAAAAGGCTCTGGATTCTATTACCAATCCTCTAAGTTGTCCGGTTTCACTAATTACTTTTAGTTCTCATTTATTACAAATAATATGACTATTTCTCTGCCCATCTTTCTTTCTGCACAAAATGCAATGTAGAAAACTTATTCACTCTGTCACCAAGTAAGAAAATGAGATAATATTTCTCTTCAATTCCATGAGAAAGAAAATTGCTTTTAAAAATGCTTTATGCATAAAATAATAATGTTTATTTATGTAAATACATATTGGCATCTATTGTCCCCAACACAATTAACATTCCTTTTCCAGAGAATAATTCACAGGCAGTGATTGAATACAAAATGCAGCTCTTGAGAAGAAAGATTTCAACAAACACAAATATCAATGCCCCTAAATATAAAACACGAATATCAATGCCCTTAAAAATATAAGAATGGTTAAGAAACATAACAAAATCAATAAACCACTGATGGCCATTATAAATTCAGCAGTGGATCAGTTAATATCACAGTCCTCTGAACACGTTTACTCTGCCTGGATTTTAGCAACACCACCTCTCTTGTAGATACAAAATGCCAGTTTTGTATAGAGGCCTGTTCTCCTGTGGCTTTCCCAGAATTTAACCCAAGATGAATTCATAGTACATCTATGCTGCTATCTGGTACCCACACTGCACGTGAGACTGATGAAAAATGTTTCTGTCAGGGTTTTTTTGCAGAAAGAGCAATCCCTTTAGCGTGAAGAAAGTAAAACAGCAGCAGACAAAGGGCACACATTTTAAAGCCTCAAAAAACGGACTCCTTATTTCCCCAGTGATAGGCTTAGAAAAAATTGTGGGTAGCAGCAGTACCGAAAATTCTTATTAAAATTTTTAAGTATTTTTTCTCAGAAATACTTCTTAGAAGTACTCAAAAAAAGAGGACTCGACATTATTTGATGGTGTCCTGAAAGCATATAAGGTAAAAGAGAAAGGTGAAATTTAAAGGCAACAGGACAGTACCCACTGCCAGGACCAGAAAATAAATTGAAAGCACCCTATAAAACACTTACTTATAACATGAAATCAGTGAAGAGGTAGAAAATGAACTGGAGAATTGACTTCTCATGCTCTCACTTTCCTCCCTCCTTGAAAACAATCATAAAAATGTGAAGCAATTTGGTGCAATGGCCGGTTCTCCTGTTAGACTCCTTAATGCATTGCAATTCTTCATTCTTAAGTGCTTCATTAGACAAACAATTACATGATTCATCCACATCTAGCACAGAAAATATTTTAGTGAACTATTACAGTTCTAGACTCTACATTCTTATGGTCAAAACCACAGGGAGACAGGACAAATTTACCTATAAAACCACACAAAGCTTTCCATTTTCCCTAAGGTATAAGAACTAGATGTAATTACAATTCAACCTTTACTTTAATGAAAATATTTTCATACTACTTCTGTCCAGGTGTGACAAACTCATTCGTATTTCAAGGACTTGGTGAAACAAGAGTTTTGAGACAATTGAAAGAGTTTAAGAGACTGAGCCTACAGAAAACAAGGTAACTTCCTCCAACAAAAAGCATCACAATGTGGCTTTTCAGAAAGAAAATTCCCAGCTTGAAGATGTTCCAAAGCACATTTTCTCCCAAGACTGCTTGCTAAAGGAAGGAAAATACAAAAGGAAGAATATTGCAAAGGAGAAGAAAATCCACCTAACTCGAACCACAGTCTTTCTCTTGTCTGATAAGTCCAAAGCCAGGTGGCTAGAATAAAAGATTGGTGTTTATCTGTTAGAAGATCTGGGGCTGATTCATTCTATTTACTGCAGCAAGCTCACCTGTGAGGCTTTATAGATGCCTTGGGGGAAAAAAGCTCAGCAGGGGTTAACTTCTTGTTGTGGGGGAAGAAAGGAGAGGTGAGATTTGAGTTTTAATTGGTGCAAGGGGAAATCCCCTCTCTTTTATATACCTGGTTCAGAGAAAAACACAGGTAATAATAATAAAAAAAAGTCTTAGGAGCACAATTCTTTAAGCATTTCCAGGTCATCTTGAAGGTGGGGGAAGGGAGTTATCATTATAAAAGCTTCCCCTGAGGTTCAGTAGGGAACTCAGTTGCGAGATTTGTAGGAAGCTTTAACTTGTGTGAAATCTGTGACTTTATTGCTTGAATTAACTCTGAGCTGAGGAATAAAGTATACTTAATGCACTTTTAAAGCACTGTTTTACTTCCCCGTTTGTTTCTATAAAAGGATGCTTTCCAAGCCGATCTGTGCAGTATATTTGTCCCTCTGGGTTTTACCTTAATTTGCTTGCTTGATCCAGAACTAAGAGACTTGAATATCTGGTCCCAGAAGTTATTCTTTCATTGTGTACCACTGTCATTTCTGTCTTGCTTTCCATTTAAAAGATCCAGCCTCCAAGATTGCAGTTTTCAGGTACTAGAAACCTAAAATGGCAATGCTTCTCTACGGTGTAGTAACTACAAAGATAAAAGAAATCAGTTAAAAAACGCAGAACAGTTGTTTTAGTCCAATTTGCAGTTGATGTGGGATAAAACACCAGCCAATTTAAAACTAAAAGTGAGAACAAAAAACCCCCTAACTTTTACATATGGCTGCAAGGCAGTTTATTTTGAGGAAAAACCCTCTAAAGCTATTCCAAAACTACTTGCTTGTAGAGGCAAGGTTTTTCTATAGCAGCAGGCATGTAGATGTGTGTTGTCCTCTGCTCTGCAGGGTTAGCACAGCTGCTTCCACCAGCACCCTTGCCCATCAGCTGCCACAGGGCACCTCAAATAGCACAGTAGCCGAAGGTGGTGACACACGTCACCCTTTTATGTCAGAAAGATATTTTCATGTCCTCTCCCATGGGTTTATTCACAGTCTGAAAAAACACCTGAAGAATCATATTACACTTTCTGGACAATTTGATCAGGAAACACTGCTGGCAAATAATGTTTCATATTTGCAAATTTGCCTTTTTTTGTCCCTGCACCTAGCTCCTTGTTATGGTAGGCAGCTACCTACTTTGTCTGCCCTTAAAGCTGGTCCTGAACAATGCTGTGTTGTATTCCAGCTGAACCTATAAAGTTTACAGAATAACAAGGCTGCTTTAATGTGGCAAATGGAATGGCCAAAGATAGGCCAAAATTATTTTGACATTTAAAAAGTTGAGCCTCTTTTGCTTTACACTTTCACTTAGTGCTGGACTTGAGAAACATTTAGAAAAATAAAGTTTTACAGTTTCCTGTAAAATCTAACTATTTAGTACTGTGTAATTAAATGTGCCCTTGCTCTTTCAGTCCTCTCAAACTGAAATAAATAACATTGTGGGAAGCCATGACTTTTACAAAGATGTGTAGTTTAAAACCTGAAGAAACACTGATTCAAAGAACAAAGTGACAGAAACATAATAAATTCTGTCTGGGGGAGAAATGAGCCTGTTTCTTCATTTTTTGTCAGCTGGAGTCACTGAATTCCCCCGCCTCAGTACATCTCACAAAGTGAGTAATTTGGAGCAGATAACTTGTGGATATCCAGTATGGCAACATGGAAATCTTCTGCCTCCACAGCACTTACGTACCTTCATTTGTTGTGCTCTGTCAGCTGCACATGACGTTAAAAACCACTCGGTTTAACCTTCCATCCCATTTAATATCCAGGATCAACTGATGATGGAAAATTGGGGACTGAAGTTATTTGTCCTTAGCCCATTTATTCATTTCACAGAGTGGGAAAAGTAACTGCATGCTGTTGATTTTACTATTCTGTGACTCAAAAAGGAAATACTACTCTGTTTTTTTCTTACTATTTTGCTGCAGTCTGGCCTGACCTGATCCACACAACTGCTGGCAGCAGTGCAAGGCCAAGCAGTGGGATAAAATACAGATGGCAAATGTTCTTGCCACTGCATCCCAGGTCCTACTGCGTCTCTCCTTTGGAGTCACTGTCTCTGGAGGCATGTGCCATCATGCCCATAAAGGAAACAAAGAAAGGTCATTGCTACAGTGTCAGATCAAAACCAATATAGATCCTAAAGGTCAGAAGGGTGATAACTTCACAGAGCTGGCCATAACTTCATCACTCTGTAGAAGGACTGAACAGTATAATCCTAATTTAAATGCTTGGTGTTTGGCCCTCTTATTCCCTAGTGAAGCAAACATGAAAACGAAAGTAAAGGAGCCTGAAGTTTCTGGGGAATGTGGGCATGCGAATTAAATATTCATAGAACCAAGGATAAACCTTGCATGAAGAAGGTACAAAAGAAGTTAGGAATTTTACCACTAGCTCTGGTGGTAGCACCTGTGTCTGCATTGGGGCAGTACAAGATGCAGTTGTTTTTTCCCAGGACAAACTAAGCAAGGACTAGGAGTCCAACCAGCTTCTTCCAAGAAGCCCCAGAGAGCTGCACCCACTGCTTCCCACCAAGAGGACTGGAACATGGCCACTGCTTTCATGGATATGGGCATGGGGTCTTTCATGCTTTGTCGGTCCCAGTGGATTACAGTGCTGACCGGGGATGAGATCTCCTGTCACTGCCTTGAGCTCTGCACCTGACTGAAGTGATTTTTCCTGGCATTTGCCTGTGTGTTGAGTCAAACCCACCTGCAAACTTAAAGTAGAAAAATGTAGCTAATAATCAAGCAAATCCTTTCAAAGAGACTGTGGGGCAGGAAGAAGGAATAATTTCTATATGAATAACAGAAAAGGGAAGAAAGGTTTGGCTGAGATCTAAAAAGGACTTGTGAGATGAGTATTTGCTGTACCTGGTAGTTAAGTATCTGGCTGCCTGTATGGGTTTATTATCCTGAGTCAAGTACTGAGGATCTTCACAGAGGGGAGGGCCTTAGTTGCTCAGAAAAATTAAAGCAGTTAGAAGTAGCTACTCAGTCCCTGAGAATAAAGTCCTAAAAGCCACCAGTTGGAGGAGAGAACTGCCCAACCTAAAGCAGTAAAAGGCCAGTATTTCTAACTTGTAAAGAGACCAAATTCTATCAGAGCAATTCTCACTCATTTCTTCACCTATACTGATGAATATACTGAACACCCTTATATTGATTTGAACATGCCTGTGGAGAACACTAACCTGGATTTAACCAAAGCTGTTCCCAAATTGCAGGTAAAAAGAAATGCAGAATGAAACGTTGATCTGCCTCCTCCATTTGTTGTTCTTTAAATGAGGCATGAGCCTGCTTTTAATGAGTAACTTGAGAGATAAAAGGAGGGCTCAGCTTAGGTAGGAAATTCCCAGGAATTCAGGAGCAAAATCCTGCTTTTCAGTGAGGTGAAACTATTTTCTGAATTTTTATCCCAAGACAGAGCAACTCATACATTAAAAGTCTGTATTGCTTAGGGAATCAAATCACTTGCTACAGCTCCTGTAATAATTTCCAAAACAAAGCATATTTGTCTTTTCCATGAAAAAAAATTTAAGATACTCAACACACATGCCATGCTAAGGGAATTCTTGTTTGCAACCACAATAAGAACATAGTGAGATCCAAAATGCTCCATGTGGTAACATACAGGAAAACAAAAACATCTGTTCCTCAGATATTTCAATCTTTTGGACAGAAAAATAGCTAACACAAATCACTATGCTTTAGCTCACTGATTATCTTCTCAGAGACCTCCAAAACTTCATGCACCAGGAGTCCACTTATGCACTACACCAGCTTTTGCTGTTTCTTTTTTCCCTATCTTTCAGAATGATCCCTATTTATCTTAATTCCTACACATGTTTTCTAAAAGTCATTGTGTGGGAATATTCTGGGACAGGATATAGTTGCTACTTTGAACCAGAGACTGAACAGACAATGCCCCATTGCTATTGTCTTGGCAACATCTCACTATCATTACAGAAAAAATAGGTTTATTGGATGTCTAATAATCATTCCTACTGTTAATATTACTATTAACATATTTTTATGTCAGCTATTGTTATTTATACCATCTTAATAAAATCTTAACATGTATAAATTAATAATGTAAAAATGCATACTGTTATACAGCACTCCCCTTCAGCTTCATTTCTCTTGGTTGCTCTTTACGTACCGGAGGGACACAGTCAAAGGATATGGCAGTGCAAAAATTATTTCTGAGGTGGGAAAATCCTCCCCCATTGGGAGAATTCTTTGCCACAGCTGGCAGTAGTAAAAGACATCTGAACCCAAGCAGTTAGGACATCCAAGGAAGTCCTGTATTTCAAACTTATTCAGTAATGTTATGGTGCTATTTTCTGACCTGCAGGACATTTATGGGCTCAAATCTGCTCACGCAAGTTGTTTTAATCACAGGAGTACCATGTGAAGCATGTGCAGGAACATTTCCAGAGTTACTTTATACACTGCCTTGTAGCTGCTCTTATCTTCTGAACAGAAACCAGCTGAGGGTAAGCACTTTTCCATCTTATTTCTCATGAAAAAATGTTCCAAGGCAGTGTCTAAATGTCTTTTT
>VXBB01011463.1:995610-1010460 GCA_013399915.1 Illadopsis cleaveri
TTATTTTATTTTTTTATTTTTTTAAATGTGAAAACCTGAAAACCCTTTCCAGGGAAAAAGGGGATCAAGTGGAAACCTGTTAACTGCTTTTCACAGGACTTTTTGCAGATCCGCTCTCTCTTTTACTTCCAGACTGTCTCATACCATGGGTTGAAAAACATTGCTCAGAAGATGGTTTCCACATGACAACATAAAGCAATTAAACAGAAATCCCTCTGGCACTACCATACTATATTAGAATATTTTAGAACTACAGGGAAAAAGGATGTTTCATCTAAGAGGGAAAAGGTAAAGTTGTTTCATAGGGACATAACCTCATATTTTTTCAGAAAGTGTAACTGAGTCTTAATCAATTAGGCATTAGAAGCCCATAATGAATAAAAGATATGATTTCTTTGTGGTTGCATAATGGTTGGAAAATTGATTTCTTAGAGATAGGACAACAAATGCTTAACCAGGGTTACTGTGCTGTGTTCCCTGGCAATCCTCAGGTGAGATTGAGTTTTTGAAGAAAATTTACCTTTTGCTGTGTTGTTCCTTAGATGTGAGAATCAAAGTTGTGCAGTCCTAAAGTTACAGGTGTGAAGATCACCTCCTTGAATCCTTCCTTACCCTCATAAACATGCATCAGATTCAGATGGGTTGGTGACCAGGTTTTTCTTTTGGTAATTTTGTTAACAGTCTTACAGGAAAAGAGCTGAGGTTTGAAAGTGTGCTTTGGGGATTTAGACACTTTCTACCTTCTGTGGCATTTTATAGGTAATTTGGTGGTATCTCAGAGCATAAAACAATTGGCTGTGGATTTGTAATGAGCTGGTTATCTTATTTCCCTTTGCAAATCAAATTAAAGAAACAAACTGGGAAATGCCCTGTTTGAAGGATGGGTGGGGTTTTTTTTTTCAGGGATGGCAAACAAAGTGGATAAAAGCTAAAAGCTGATATTAGCATTCCTACATTTAGTTCCTGTGACTATAGACATTATAGACATTAACCTGTTTAACGTGAATACTGTCTCACAAAATTCTGGTAATAAGAGCTAAACTGTGCTGTATTTCATTTCATTCCCGCTGATAGCATTTATCAGCAAAATCTGGATTTAAAACCCCCCAAAATATGCAATTTAAGCCTCATCATAACTGGACTGCTGAGGAGGAAAGTGAGGGGATTATCTGGAGCCTGGAAGCACAAATATAAGAGTGTATTGTCAGCATGGGCTATAGGCCTTTTAACAAATGGTAGTGTAAGCTTCAGCTGACAGGCCTTTTCACAACTGACAGATGAAAATATGAAATTTAAATTCTTCATGACAGATAGCTGTGCTGAATGAAGAGGCCAATGGGACAGTGCTGGGCTGGGGGTGAGAGTGACAAATACAGGCCCAGTGTCTACAGTGCAAGACGACTCTTTGTAACTTGCACACAATTCATTCTTCAAGTCTCTCCCATTTTGCCGAGCAAACTGTTATAGCAGACTGGGGATTTTTTCCTTCTCTTTTTCTCTTTCAGATCAACATCTTTTTTTAGTAGATGAATGCCAAGTCTTAAAAGATGGGGGTGGAAGATTAAATTTAATGTGGAGGCATGAAAGATGTTTCCTGGATGCTTCTCCATTGGACTTTTCCACCCGATCTAACACACTGCTATTGTAGGAAGCTTATTCACTGGTCTTAATCCTCAGTGTTGCAGAGCTTTGTCAAAATTTTTTTAAAATTGTATTTTGAAATCCCTGCTCCTTTCTGTCAGCACCCCACCTCTCCCTCCCTGCCTGCTCATATGGTTGCATTCCCAATCAGGATGCTCCTTGGTGCAGGATGGGACTCTTGGCATGAGATGGAGGTCCTGGGGGTAGAGTCCAGCCCAGGCCCTGCCTCCAGATGTGGTTTTGTAGCAGAAAAAGCACAAGGAAAGGTACTGTGCAGTCAGAGGGGCCCTGCACACCTTAGCTTGCAGAGCCAGCCCCAGTCCTGTTGCTGAGCTCTCTCATGGGTCCACCACTGGTGCCAGCAGCACCTCCCACAGGAAGGTCATTCTCCCCTGGCCCCAAGAGACTCCTGAGGTGCAGCTGCCTCCTGTGGACAAGCAGCTCCTGCAGATGTTGCTACCTTGTCTGCCAGCACCAGTTTCCAAGCTAGACTCCTTCAAGACTCTGTCTTAAGAAGTGGCCTGTATGGTTGCCAGATGGTTTCCTGGCAGGAAAGCTCCTTGGCTTGGTGTCCTGCAGGGCATCACATCAGATGATGGCAAAGGTCTCCTCAGGCCCTCAACTCTATGAAAAAGAAGAAAACACCCAGGCGGGTTTTGTTGGTTTGTTTGCTTCTCCTTTGCAGAGGGAAGTGCCCAGCTATGGAGCCGTTATGGTCTCCCCTGTGTTTTCAGCCTCGTTACTGGGCTATAAAAAGGGGAGATGGGAGCCAAAAATAACAACACACAGTATGGCCTCTGGCCAATTCCAGAGTCATTACCTCCACAGAGTTGCCTCTGATGTCAATGGACTGTAGGATCCAATCCTTAGTATTTGTCTTCTTTTATACAATTTGTAATTATCAATACAAAAAAATAGAAAGCCCTAAGGTAATATGTTAATTCTTACCAGATGTACTGTATGTATCCTTATATGCTAGAAGCCTGGCAGGACTGCAATGTCACAACAGACATTTACTGAAGTACCTGGGGAAATGTAACAAAAAGTGTTAGTAGAAAATGGTCTTTCAGCTAAATTACCTAATATATTTGCTAATGGTATCTGATTTAAAAGCCATAAAAATACTAAGTTAAAAGCACATTAGAAGATGTGGTATATTTATAAGTGTTTGTCACCTTGGCAACAAAAGAGAAATTCCAAATCTAACACTAGCTTTCATGGGCCAAGACCTTTGAAAATTGATAAATGCCTACTCTTTATAGCAATGATCTTCTCCCAGTGAAGAAATACCCCACTGTAAAAGGAGGTTCTTCATTGCATAACAAGATTTGTGATAGCTTTCAGCTATGGCTTCTCCCTGTCTGCCCACTGTAGTATAATTTATAAAGACTTGACAATGAAAACAATATGTTTGTAAATATGGTAAAGCACTGATCTTTTTTGTACCCTTTTTGTAACTTTGAGCCCTAATTTCCTTTACATAACCCAGGTTTCTTAGAATCTTTCTGAGCTCTAGCCTGGCCTGGGTCAGTTTGCAGGTCTATAGCTCTGCTCTGATGGCTGGGACAGGGCCTTTTTTTTCCTGCCTATGAATAGCTGTGCCACAAGCACTAAACTATGCATGCCTTGATAAATGAAGTACCAGTTTCAGCTCTGCCTTTCTACATAATATATGGTCCCATAAAACTGCACTTTAAGACTAAAAGGAAAGCTATTTGCTCACTTGTAATGCAAATGCTTCCAGTATATTACCTCTGAATACAGCTGCGTATAGATCCCTATTATGTTAATTTTCAAAGCTTCACTGGTTTGCACACTGATCATGGATGAAGATCATAGGGACAGAATTAACAATTAGCAGTAACCAAAAAAATATTCAATATGTCCTGTGGACCCCTCCAACACTGCAAAGCTCTGTTCTGTGTGATGGCAGCAAGTTTCCCTGAGGAATAGGGAGTCAAATTAACCATGAAAAAGAATGTCCCCAAAACTAAGCATTACCCAGCATAATTGCCCTTTACCTGTATCCTCACATCTGACGGAACTGATTAAACAACTTGATCACAAAAACAAAAGCAAAATCTGTTGTATGTGGGTAATCTCTCAACAGAGGTGAAACCCTATAGATTCAAAGCTCCAAAATGCCTTTAAGGATTAGAGAAGGCTTTAGAGAGCTTTAGGTAGCACTGGATTAGATGCTGCTGAGCATGTCATATCCCTCTTTTTCTTCCTATTTCATAGATGCTTTCATTTTTCTTCTACTGTTGATTCATGATGTTGACAATTGGCTAAATTGAATTGACAGCTGAATTGTCCATAATCTCAGGAGACACTGAGCCAAGCTGAGCAGAAACCCTATATATATTCTTCATTTGAACCAAGTATCTATGGGAGAAAGGAAATTATCAATATGAGTTTAAAAATTGGAGGAGTTGCTTTGGAAAGGAGAAATTTTAATTTCAGAGTTGTGTAGGACATATCAGTATTAGTGTATAATTCTACTGTCCTGAGTCTAAAGTTTAGGGGTTTTTTTTAAATAGGAAATTTAAAACCAGATATTTCTAGTCTGATTTAGATTTCCCTGTACAAGTGGTCATGCCTAACTAATTTTCATCATAAGCACACCTTGCTTTTGTTAAAATTAATGAGGACTGAGAGTGTTAATCAGATTGGACCTCCAACCTTGCCAGTGTTTCAGTGGATTGAAGACCAAGCTCACAGCTCTATCCATCTATATCCATCCATCCAGTTGTGCCCCAACACCTCCTGAGTGAACATCTCCAGTGAACCATAGAACTGACCCTTGTATTAGGAAAATTGCTTTTTAGCAAAATACGTGCAATTTATATGGACCTGATAAAGCTTCTATTAAGGCACTGGTTAATAGATGTGGTTGGAGCTATTTTTCAAGTATTGATAATAGGGTGGAAAAAAGGTTTCAATTAACTGAGGTTGCAAGAATCATATGGATAGACATGTGCTCTTACACTCAAGTGCACAATTTTCACTGATTGATAAACCTAACACACCACTTGAGACTATATTCTAGTTACATCACTTCACCATTAAATTCTTCACTTACCCCCAAATGAATAGATTAACATTAAGTAAACTCTATTGAAAAATTGTACATTTCAGTGAAGCTTCAATATAAATTTGTACCATAAAAGAAGATTAAAATTTATCCTTTGAAAGTCATTATTTAAAATGTACAATTCAAGTTGTCTATGCAATAAGGGTTTCAGATATGCTTGTTCAAGAAGTTAATGCAAATCTGCAAAAGACTAGCTACACCATGTATATAATATATACGTATATGATATATGTATATAACATACAAAAATATAACACATTTTAATAAATTAATATAAAAATTAATATTAAAAGGTAATTAAATTTTATTATAAAGGTCATCACCCACATTATTTTAGTAAATCTGTATTCATAGACTTTGCTTGCTTTTATGTATGCCTCAAATAGATTGGATTTTCATTTTGTTCAAAACAAATAAGGTAGGTCATATGATTCTATCTGTAGAATCAGCATTTTATAAGCTGGAAAAAAAAGACTGTATTATAGGGACATTCCTGAAAGTCCCTGAAAATGCAGAGTAGGTAAAATTGCCTTAAGAAGGTAAAATCAGTACTGTTAAAGGATTGTCAAGACTGTGGGCAAAATTCTGAGGAACAAGGAGTTGTTCTGTGAAAACCAGATGGTTAAAACCCACACTGTAATACCTCAAAGCATCAGGACTTCAGTACACAAGGTTTGGCTGCCCGCAGAACTGAAGACCAATTGCTACTTGCTTTGTGCTTTTGAGAGGAGATGGTTTTCCATTACACCCAAAAGGCAGCTGCCACGAGTCCTTGGTGAATATTTGGAGCCCCTTAGGGTCATTAGCAGTATGAAAAAACATGATGTTTCTAAATAGTCTTGTATAACTTAGTAATTCTTAATCTCTGACAGCATAGGGGAGATCTGTAAACTTCTTTCTTTTTCTTTCAGCATTAAAAATAATATACATTTTTTCGATTCTCTTTTTAGGTTATGGTTTAAACTCCTACAACTGAAGAGCCGGGCATTTGGATGTATTTTGTTACACTGTGCCAATAAACCATGCATGTGATAACTGGTTGGGATATATAATTCTAAACTTAGTCACATTTTTGGGAATTGAGGAGCCATTGCTTCATTTGCCTCTCAGATCTACATATGATTGTTTAAATTTATTTTTCCTTGTGGCTTACTTACAGCCTGCATAAACACCGAACATACAATTTCAAACCTTATTGTTTTGCTTTGGTTATACTTCAGACTGCAGCCACCTCAAACCACTTCTGAGTGAAAACACAATGGCAAAAATGGACTTTTCCCTCCAGATGACAAGGCAATGAAATACAAAGAACAAAAAAATCTACTTTTTTTAAGCACTAATTTTTTATATGGCCCATGAATCATCTGCCATTAATGTGCAAGAACTTCTGCGAAGATGATGCCATAGTCAGGCAGAATGCAGATGCAGTGGAGAGGATCTAAAAGCCCCAGCATTTCTGAGACTTTGTTTTTTAAATAATTGTTTTTGCCTTAACTTTAAATATACTATCAGTTTCCTCAAAGATTGTCCTGCTGACCAATGCTTATATATCTTACTGGTAAGCAAAAACTGCTTACCAGTAAGTTTTTGACTTAAAACATAAATATCTGTTCTGAATGGTTTTCATAAAACCTGTGTGACTACAAAGGCAAAACAAATATTATCTAGATTTGCAAGAACATGAAAACAAGATTAAAGAACAACATTTCAAGCCCCAAATATCTGACCCCCAGAAGAGCTTAGCATTGCCATCTCTGGGTGTTTCAGATCCTTCAAAATCAGGCCCAGAGCCTGAATAATAATGTCACCACAAGACATTTTCATGCTATTTGAAGATTTCTTTACAATACCTCCAGCTTTTGATTGTGCTAAAGGCTTAAAAGCAAATCAGAGAAAAGACTCCCCTATTGTGTATTACAAAAGATACAAGCCAGAAACAGTAAAACTGAGAGTACTGTTTCCTAATGCACTCCTTCACATGATAATCAGTTTAGATCTTTTACTTTCTTTCTTAGCCAACCTCAATAACCATGTACTCAAATCTAACTTTTTTGCTGTAATATACTGCTGTAGGTGATCCTACCCATTTTTAATTTACTTTCTATGTTAGAATAATAATTACCACCACTATAGTATCATATGAGCCTGCTTGATTTTACAGTTTATCTGTATAATAAGTACTGCACAAGTAAGTATCTTATGTGTATGTAGACAAAAGGATTTTATATATATGTTCCCAATAAAATCATTGGCTTTGTAGAATCATTTGACATATGCTCACTCTGATGAGTTTTTTGTTTTACTCTGATGCTGCTTTTGTAAGAATTCCAGGTGTCACTGATGCTACAGTATTTGTGAGGGCTAAGAATTAAAGTTACAAAAGATTTATGTGCTTTGGAAAGTAGAGTAGGACAATGAAATTTGGTTTTCTAGGGTTTTCTTTAAAATATAATTCAGAATAAGTTCCTATCTAACAGAAACAAAAAGAACTATCAGTTTTTCACAGCTGTATCTACAGTGGCCCAGAGCTGGCTGGGCCAACTGCGGTACTCATGAGAGCTGGTTGGATGAGCCAAATTAAGATCAGGACTGGCCCAAATTGCTCCTTGTGGCTTTGATTTGACGTACGGCATCAACTTCACTTGGTAATATAAGATAAAAAGAAGACTAAGATTAAAAATGTCTCAAGAGTGTCCTTGTTTAGAAAGAAATTAATTGACACCTCTGCTAGTGGCACAGTGTTTCTTCATTCATGTCTGTAGAAAAGCACTAGATGATTCATCTAAACCTCCATGCTTGCTCAAGAAGATTTGACAAGTTAACGGGAGCTCTGAGGAAGAAGGTATCCTCTGTTTTGCAGGATGCATGAGGAGGAGCTTTGGGGCTTTATGGGTTTCTCCATGCTGTGGACACCACTGTCTGCTTTTCCAGCTGGGGTGGCCTTGCTGCCCCCCTGCCTGGGCAGCAGCTGGCTGCATGGGCGCAGGGGAGCCCAGTGTGGTGGTCCCACTCATGCATCACACAGGCCCCGCACTGCTGGCCCGTGTTGCATCTCTGGAAGCTACATCCAGGGCTTCAGGATTAAAACACACCTCACCTGACTTTCCTTGACTGTGTAAGTCTGTGTGATAAAATACACCCATCTTGTTTTCCTGACAGGTTTACAATGAAGATGTGTCCACAAGCATAGGAAGTAAACCAACTGCACAACACTTCTTCACAGGCCATGGATAAGCCACACTGGGGCACAGGGGCAGTAAGAAATGAGGAGAGTGGAGGGCAAGAAGTGAATTGTAGGTGTAGAAACCAACATACCTGGTCCCCATCACGTCATTGAAGGGACTGGGAGGGAGGCAAAGTGGGAACCAGCAGTGAAAACAAAGGGAGCTGAGATGAGAAAGGAGGAAGGAGAGGCATTTGACTGAAGGAGCGCCTGAAGAAAGGTACGGAAAGGTAATTCCCTGAGTGTTTGTTCAATTGCATATGTTTTCTTTTTTCCTCTCAGTACACAAATCAGTAATTAAAAGGCTGTGTTAATTTGCAATAAATTAAATTCCCTGCATTGAGGCTGTGCTGCCTGTGACACTGCAGAACAGCTGAATGACAGCCAGGGCTGGTGACAAGCAGGCCCCAAAGGTTTGGGAGGGCAGTGAGTGCACCCTTGCCTGCCAGCACAGCAAAGCCAACACCAGCAGCATGCTCTGAGTGACACACACTGCTAGTGCCAGCTCCTACTGGAAGATCCTGGGGGGATTCTGAGATGTTAAGCAAGCTAAACAGATACATTTAGGGCTAAAAATGTCCTGGAGGAATTTTGCCAGAGAAATGTGGCCAACAAGGATGACTGTTCTTGAACTTGTAAGAGATTATTTCCGTCTCCTGACTTTTCATACATAATTATGGGCAAGTCCTCCTAATGTAGTCCGAGATGTGATAGGTCCCTTCAAATTACATTTCAGGTCTGATATTTAAACCCAGGTGCTCTGAATCTCCATCCTGAACAGCCCATTTATATCTTTTCTGAACTGAAAGTACAGAAGGGCTATCTGAGGAAGTCCCCTAAGGTGAGGTTGGCCTCAAGTTTGGTGGCATGACTTTTGCTCTTGAAATAGTCTAGGTATTAGTAAGTCCCACAGCTTGCCAGGATTGCTAATGAATAGCCCTGCTTACCTATTTGAACATCAGAAATAATGCCTAATAATTATTCCTAGGCTACAATATTTGATTTTATTTGGGTTGAACTTCATCCTGGCCCCACCTTAGATATGTAAAGGTAGTAGCATATTTGAGGTGGAAAAAAAAGGCCTAGTCTGTTCACCTAATTCCTAAAGGACACACTAACCTATCCAGTGACTATCTCCTGTTGAGGCTGCCAGAGTGTATTATTCTCAGGACAGCCATGGCAGAATAAATGAAGTCAGTTGTGCAGTAACATGAAAAAGACACTTGAGCACAAAACACAGTGATTTCAATGTATGATAGGAATTCAGACACTTAAGCACAGGGAACTGATGCTATTTTGGAAACCCTGGGGTATTTTGCCCTATCTCCAGCTGCAGTTGGGAAGGGCCAACATTTCCCAGGTTACATCAGGTGGCTCTGTGTTTTAGGGCATCTCAACTGACCTTAGAAACATCTGTTTAGGCATCTGAATTCTACCCTGACTATCCTGGTACTTGCATGAAAATTCAAGTCATAGTGAAAGGTACCTAGTGATTAATTACACTGTAGTTACCCCTTTTATGTTCAAAACATCCATACGATTTGCATCAAGGTTCTGCAATAAACATTCTGCTGATACAGCCACATGGAATGTACAGTTATCCCAGGGCTACTTGGCTTTGTAAAATCTGGTCCTGGATGTATCTGGTACTCTTCCAGGGTGTAGAGCTGAGAGGCCAGAAATCAAGTGGCCAGAAAATGAAAGGGGAACAATATTTAGGAAGCTTCCTGCACCCTATAGAGAAGAAGAGCCAAAGGAAAATAATGGTGAAGATTTGTAATGATGGACTGAGAGGAGAAGAAAGATTATACCAGAAATGGTAAACAAAGGCAGGAAATTGCCTGCTGGTGCTGTTAGTTCTTGATTAGGAGCCCGTTAAGTTTTGGCTAGAGGGCTAAACCCAAGGAGACATTTTGTCAGCCCCAATGTGGAGAGAAAACAGAAAGACAATAGAACAATTAGACAGAGGAAGAGAGCAGAAGTGAACAAACATATTGCCCCTATTACAATGACACACAGCTAGAGCTTTGCAGCAATACTGCCCAGCTGCCTTTAGACTGAGTGAAAATGAGAAAATAAATCAAACCCTCTTCTGACTGTCAAGGGCAAAGAGAGAACTGTTTCTATTTCAGCCACTGGTAACCCGATAGCTTGCCACAGTATATTTCACATAAGGAAGTCTGTAAAGCAACATCTAAGTGTTCCTTGTGATTAATATTCCTTATGATCTGCAGCCACCTAATCGCATCCTGACCCCAGTGAGGGTCAGCTCTGAGAACGGATGGGCTGTGGGAGCAGGGTGGGCTACCAGGAGGTGCTGGTGAATGATGAAGCATATGGAGAGAAAAAGAGGACCTCTGCAGACATGAATAAATAAATAGTGGCAAGCCAAAGGCATTGACCTCAGGAATAATGCCATGGGTCCAGAGCTGTGCAGAGCTATTGAAAGAAGCAAGGCAATGCATTCCTCACTTCCAGATGCACTGAATGTAGGATATGCTTTTCTCCTTCAATTTAATGCAAAAAAACCTACAGCATGAAATGCAGCACTATCCAGAGACACAGAACACTATCTCTGAAGGGATTCATGGGATGCATTAATCAGTGCTTGGACTGCCCAATTTGCTGCAGGACAGATATTCTGCACTGCACAGTAATTCACACATGCTGAATGGTAACTATGCTAATAAGCTTTCCTGTGTATTTTTTTTTTCCCCCAGGAATTGGGTGCATGCCTGGATATCTAACAGCCTGGACCATAAGACAGTCCCTCTCTCACCCAGATAAGCTTTGCAGACACCATTGATCTGAGACAGATGTATCTGGGCTGGTGGGTCATTAGACATTAGTCTCTCTGCCCAGATTTCACATGCTATTGATCCACGGCTGGATCAAACACATACAATGACAATTTTCTTTGCAGCACAAGGTTTTTCTAAATAGGCACTGTATGGTAGCCTGGAACCATGCACACCTCCAAAACAACAGTTTACTCAAAATATCTAAAATGCTTAATATGGCTCTGAGATTTTTTTTCAACAGGACACCTTTAACTGCTTACAAGCAAATTAATTTCCAATCTGTTCTATTGTCTTTTCTTATCTTCAGAATATGTTTTCAGATATTACAGCATCCAAATGAATCCAAAGAAAATGGGCCTAGGCATTGAAATGACTAATAGTCCACCTAAAAAAAAATAAATCTGGAAATCTTAATGAGTGTACTATGCACACTTTTTGTTTCACCTTGAAGGGAAAAAAAGGCTTTAATTCTGAAAAAAGGATTTATTTCCATTTTTCATTTATGCAAATTACACTCTGAATAAATAAATCTACATAATCCACTTCCCTGCTAGACAACTTGCAGCAACATTTGCCAAGAGAAAGACAGGCTTTTCTGATACTAATGCATAAAACATGCTGAATAAAAAAATTAAACCAAATCATATTGTGTAAATAGCTCATGTGGAACTCTGGAAAGAATAACAGAGGTACTGATGAATTACTCAGGATTGTCTTGTTCAATTATTTCTAACATGTTATCTGTTAAGGATATATTTAAGTAAAGGTTTTAATAGAGATAGTTATATCCCAAACCACTGAAATTTATAGGAATTTTTTCATTTGATTTCCATGCAACAGGCATAAAGATCTTTCTCCTGAAGCACCCAATACTGTCAGGCTGTTGGTCTTGGAAAACCAACCTATTCAGCATGTAGCTGATGTGCTGTGCAGGGGCTGCAGCTTCAAGAAAGCAGATGTCCTATACTGTTTTGGGAATGTAGGGACTGTGCTCCCTAATTTGATCAAAACCTAATCCCTGATCTGTGTGTCCTGTGTCCATGTGAAATACATGGACTTGGTGACTGTAAAGGTTGCTGCCAGTCTTGGGACTGCCACAGGGGAAGGATCAAACAAAAATCACTGGCAGTATGCTCTTTGGAGGTATCCACGGCCTTTCTCCACTCTGAGTGCATTGGGTAGATACTGAAATGCAACTCTTATTCTTTATGGTCCATCCAGAAACTATTGAACTCTGATCATACTTGGAGCTTGGACACCCTCGTGCAAAATTTCCACATTGAAAAATCTGTTCTGGACAGCTGACTCCTTATGCTATTTTACCTATTCCTAGAATTAAAACTATTCCATGGGGCTGGGTCCCCCCAAAGGCTTGAGTATTATAAATTGTATCACCACATTTTTACATGCTGTGCTGCTTTGTGGAATTTGAAGATATCTTTTCTCAGTGCTGAACTGTGAGTTTCTCACATGCTTCCTGGAGGCAGTGAAGTGTGGGATATACAAAGCCTACAGACTGGAAACTACATAAGAAGGCCAGGAAAAAACCTTATAAAATAGGATTTATACCTGTGCCTCTGCTAAGAAATCCCAGCCACAAGATTAGCACTAAAACAGCGTTTTCTAACAGCTACCTGCAGGAGAATACGTTCTTTCTATTTGCTTACTGTATAGTCTGGTTGTTAGAAACATACATCTGACATATGGTATATACTCACACCAATCCACCACCTGCCAGGAGATTCTGCTTGTTAGGCTATTTGCTGTTGCAGACTGAGTTGTTTACTTGTCAAATCTGCTCCACCATGAGTGAAAATACCTGAATATACATTGGAGGAGTCTGATCCCCAAACAACCAGCAAACAGCCTATTGGTTGTGACACTCGGTGTTCACATCAGGTCAAATCCAACTTTGACAGAGTGGAAATCTGAAGGTAAGTGTTGTTGCTTTGCCCTCAGGGAATTTGTTACTGCAAGGTCTAGCAGGCTGATTTGGAGAATGCTTCACAGATCAGGTCCTTCAGGCAACAGAAGATGGGCATACCTTGATGAGAGAAACACAACATGGTAGATACCTATGCCCTTGGAGACCCTACTAGCAGAGAATTCATGGGTTTGGGGAATTACAGTGAGGTCTGCATTTATACATTCATCTCTGAAAAAGGCTGGACAAGCTAGTGAAATTCCAGGCTTACAAAACCTGAGGTATTGGATTTAAACCAGCAGATTCAGAGGTTTTATTTTTAAATTCATTATTTTAAAGCGATCTTACAAGTGAAATATGTAAAACAAGAGCCAAGCTCCTTATTTAATGACAAAACTCTAGAAACTACAAATTTTTTAAAAAAAAATCAAAAAAAGAGAGATTTCTAAAAAAAGGAGGAGGATTTGACACTACAGATTTTTTTGGCAACACAAGATTAAGTTTGGCTAACTGGTGATACAGGAATACTCAGCTCCACAGATGGGAAATGCACAGAAGGCCTCAAATCCAAGACTGATTCTGGTCTGACTCCACATCAGTAAGACACTGCTTCAGGAGTCCTTCATTTTCCTTGTTTTACTGTGATTGGCTGGCCATATTCTCTTGGGAAGTACAGATTCTTCTTTTCATGGGCACTCCAGAGCTTCCTGACCAGCAGCTTGGCAGAGAAGGAAGAAAAAGAAGGGGCGGAAAGGACTCTTGCACCTTTTCTCTACAGCAGATATGTAGGGAAACTCTATGAAACAAGTTCAGGCTGCTTCCTGCTTTAGGGATACTTGAAGCTACTTGTCCACAGGAGTTTCCAAGTTACATTCTTTCTTGGATAATCTAGGTGCAACTGAGTATCTTGTCATTCTCTGGTGTAATCCAGACTTCATAGTTCAGTCCAGTTCTAGGTTAGGCAAAAACTAAAGGGTTTGAATATGAGCCTTAGTTACTGAATGATCATGGATCATTGCAAGCCTTTGACATGACAGACCCCTATCCACTTTATAACTTTATCTTGTACTCTCTATAGCAATATATCTATTATTCCAAAATGCAAGGATTGCTGAAAATCCCAGCTAAATTACAACTAGATTTCACATACTGGTTTATTAAACCAGAGTTTTCATAATTTCACAGCCATCACTGTCAGTCAGTCCCATCACAAAAAACTAAAACGTGACTGCTTGATTAGACCTTTCACCTGGCAGAAGGGTTCATTTCCCACCTTGCCTTACTGTGGCTGCATGTCAGAACACACATATGCTGGGTTGGAACTCAATCATATATGAATTCCCACATCAGTGTTTTATTGTTTCCCTGACTTTAAATCCAGGACACAGTATAACCCAGCTGTGCAAGTCATTGCCTTGTGAATCAGCTTCTCACAGAGCAAGGGAAAAAAAATCCCAGCTCCTCCACCAAATTGGCAGTATTGTTATAAGGTGATTGCTGGGAGAAAAGTCACCAGTGCTGCCATGCACACAAACTTGTTCAGGCTAGTAGGTGCTGAACTTTGTCTTTGTTGAAATCATCAACAGAATCTAGATTTAAGTGAAATGAACACATTTGAGGATAATAAAAACCCGTAGCATTTCTACTTTTCATGTAGCAACCTAAACTCCTAGTGAACAGTTTTGTTAAACTCTCTTTCAAGCTGTTTACTTGTTTCTCTGATGGACAAGGAATCTAGAAGATAGCAAATTAGTTTTAAATTTTCACGGAATCACACAGTCAATTAGGTTGAAAAAGACCTCTGGGATCATCGAGTCCAACCTGTGGCCAAACACCACCTTGTCAACCAGACCATGACACTGAGTGCCACAGCCAGGCTTTCCTTAACACCTCCATGGAAGACAGCCCATTCCAACGTTTAATCACTCTTTCTGTGAACGAATTCCTCCTGGTGTCCAACCGAAACTTCCCCTGGCGATTTGAAACACCACATTTAAAAGCCAGAAAGGAAAACACTCTTAACACCATGACTTGGAGATTAAGGACAGAAGGCTCGATAGGTTTTGCCTGCATACAAACCAATAATGAAAGAATGTAGAAAACAGACGCGCCCAGTAGCGGCAGCGGCCTGCGCAGTTTGGTTTGACATTGCAGGGAACGAGCTCGT
>VXBB01011465.1:0-10857 GCA_013399915.1 Illadopsis cleaveri
CTTTGCTTCTGGGTTGGCTTTCTGACCAGAAATTGATTTGAGAAATGGGAAAGGATTTGAGCAGAAATCCTATTGCTGAACACAACATATCAGTGCCAAGCAAAGAGTTCAAAGTGGAGAAAGAAGTTCCCAACCAGGGGACCCTGGCAAGGGCTGCTCAGTGCTTTGCTGAGGAGAGGGGCCATTGTCACCTCTCTCCCAGGAACCAGAAGATAAACCATAGGCCAAACATATCCTACAAGGCCAGAAAGTAATCAAAGGAGGGAGAACGCTCTAAGGGAGAAAAATAAATTCTCTCAGATGTTTTTTGGGTTAAGGAAAAAAAATTTCCTGAGTGTCTGAGAAGAGAGAAAAGCATCTAGAAGAGGATGAACAGAGGAAATAAAGGGCTGGGAGGTTTGGGTTCTGCTCAGAAGTTTGGTTTAATACTCGGTGCCCTCAGGAAAGGGCATTGATGAGCATTTTGGGATGCCTGTAAACCTTCCTCAGCTGCTGAGGCAACCCCAGATTGCAGAGAGCATTTAAGTGGGCTGAGTATAATTACCTGATTGGCATTAAGTAACAGTGTAATTAGCACTTTTTGGCACATCTGCCTTTGAACATACGGTGTTCAATGCTTCTGTAAATAAGATATTTATATGACACTCCCAGCAATACACTTAATGATGACTTTAAAGATTATTTTCCACATTTTGCAGAAGTAACACTTAAAGTAGGTGTGCTGGACACTGGGGATTTCTGATGAACAGAGAGATGGAGTTAATGGGCTAAATTCTGCTGACTGGTATAAACCGTGGCAAGCATCAAGAACTTTAGGGAGAAAACTTTTGAGGCTATATTTGTATAAAATAATGCATTTGTGGCTCATCAAGAAAACTCCTTTACACATGAAGAACCTGGAGAATTCCTTACTGCCCAACAAAACTGAAGCAAGGCGCAGGAGAATGGCTCAGGATTTTGGGGAGAAATTATTTTAACCTAAACTGTTGGACATTTAAAATTAATCAATGAAGGAACTGCATTCTGTAGCTCTCTGCTTGGATCTAAGAACTTAATTCAAAGTTTCATAGAGTGAACACTATAGATAAACAGCCTCAGTGCATTTGCTGCAATGCTGCAATTAGTCTCTGGTAAAACAGCATCCCAAATTATCACCAAAGGTTCCCATTTGCTGATAAGAGGAAAGAAGTAGCAATCTCATAACATTATGATTATTAATATTGTGTAAACCCCCTATTTTTAAACTGAGATACTTTGCATAGATACACATTGCTATCTCTGCTCATAACTGACAGAGGGTAAGATGAAATTTTCTCTTGGGTTGCTTAATCCCACATTTTCTGCAGGGTTTCTTGTACATTCTTTGATAATGGTGATTCAGATCATGTGTTGGATCAAGCTTCCTAACTAGAGGATTCAGAAATGTGATGGTTTGTTCCAAGAGAAATGAATGTTTTAGACATTTGGCAGAACCCTGTGGCTGACCATGAATCACAACTTTTGATCAATCACTGCTCAAAACCTGTTTACAATATGCTGGGGGAGGAGGGGGTCAGAAATGAAATAACTCCGTGCTTTCTCTGAAAAATTAAATTATTGCAGTGGGCTTTGGATGACGTTATTAAAGTGACACAGTGAGAAATACAACTTTTTTCCCTTTATTGCCTTGAGTCAGTTGATAATTCACAGCGGTGAACAAAAGAAAGTCAGTGGATAACACATGTTAGCAAGGTCTCTGCAAAATTACCTTCCGTATTAGACTTTTTCTTTATCACTGAGATCCACTGCCAGCTCACATTAAAATTCAGAGTGCTGACAAATGCGTTTCTCTTAACAAGATCACCATTATTTTTTTTTTCTTTTTGCTAGGCAGGAGCAGGGCAGAGACTGGCAAGCAGAGCTCCTGACACCCCTGAAGGTTGTTTGTTGAGTGGGAAAGATCTTATCATTTCAGGACAGCTACATCCAGCTCATGGGGTCTGAAAGTCACATGACCATCAACGTGAAGAATTTTCTTGTGGCCCCTTGTACCTCTGGGGAAGAGGAGGCAGCATCTCATGCACTGAAACAGCATCTCTGTGCAGCATCTTCCTCCGTCTCCCCCTCCCCATTCACTCCTGGCACTGCTGCCCACCACGTGAGCACTTGGAAGGGGATTATTGTCATGGCTTTGCACCTGGAAGTTCAGAGAGGTCAGACCCCCACAGCACTGCAGATTGTCACATGGATTGTCACAGAGAGTTTGTGCTTGAACTGCACTCCAGCTCCCAAGCACTGCCTGATGGTCACCAAAAAGGTCTAAGATAGATTTTTCTACTATTATTATATTATTATTATTATTATTATTATTATTATTATTATTATATTTGAAAAGCTTTCATGGCCTAATATGGAGCTGAAATTGCCACTCATTGCAGCTGGTTNTTTTCATGGCCTAATATGGAGCTGAAATTGCCACTCATTGCAGCTGGTTTCCTTGTGGGAAAGTTTTAGTTTTTTGCCTCTCTTCTCACCCTCAGCTGTCACTGTGTCCCCCAGGCAATGAACTCATGTACCAAGCTGCACATATCTGGCTTTTACACCAAAATGTTTTGCTGTACAAGACTCAAAGTACATATTAAAAAAAAAAAAATAAAGTTAGAGAAATCTTTATCAGGGACACACATGGGGAATCAGCACAGATTATCGGTTTTGCAACATGGCCAGAATGAGTCTCACCCTCTGATCAAAGCTATCACCTCTCCTTTTGATAATAAAACCTGCACAGAAGCAACTTGTCCCTGATTTGGGGCAAGAAATCTCCTGTTTGTAAGCACTGGAACTGTCAAACCTGACAACATGAGTGTTCCTGCTGTAAAATCTGTGCCTGTAATCAGTGTCTCGATCTCCAAAGATCTGGATGCCTTCAGCAGATCATCTGACCTCTCCAATAAAAAAATGATCAAAGCTATCACCTCTCCTTTTGATAATAAAACCTGCACAGAAGCAACTTGTCCCTGATTTGGGGCAAGAAATCTCCTACCTGTTTGTAAGCACTGGAGGTGTCAAACCTGACAACATGAGTGTTCCTGCTGTAAAATCTGTGCCTGTAATCAGTGTCTCGATCTCCAAAGATCTGGATGCCTTCAGCAGATCATCTGACCTCTCCAATAAAAAAATCCAAGCTCAGATCATCTGATCAAATCCTCTCAAACCTTGCTAGCCGTTTAGGAATCACACATATCCCACCAGAGTGCTGATGCTGATAAAAATTTAATGCTCCGTAACCTAGAGATCATTGGTAAGACAACCATCTAGGTGGATGCTGAGACCCAAAATCTCCTCTTAGTGTGGCCATCATGAGTTTCCTATAATAGAGAATAATCCAGAGCTGATGTGCCATTCAGAGGTTTTTTTTCCCGTGCTTGCAAACTCAGTCTTTATTTTTCATTGATAAAATCTGAAAGGAAGAATAACCAAAACCAAAAACCCATCCAAAAAATCCTAACCAAACTTCCCCCTCATGAAACCTCAAAACAGGAGAGGAAATATCCTAAATATTTGATTGGATGTCCGTCCCCATGTCAGGGCTATTGGAATTAGAAGATCTTTAACGTCCTTTCCAACATAAAACCTTTTATGATTCTATGATTTTTTTTTTATTCTTGCCAGCTATTCTTTGCACCAGTGGGCTTTTGGTATTTTTACNCCCATGTCAGGGCTATTGGAATTAGAAGATCTTTAACGTCCTTTCCAACATAAAACATTCTATGATTCTATGATTTTTTTTTTTATTATTCTTGCCAGCTATTCTTTGCACCAGTGGGCTTTTGGTATTTTTACTTTTTTTTTTTCCCCTGCAATCAGGAGAATTAATGTTCAGTTATGGGAAAAGGAAAAAAACTGGGCTCTGCACACACCATATTTTGTGTATTCCCCAACTAGGTTTCAAACTCACGATAGTTAGCTGAAAGCTAGAATTCTTCTGAGACACTTCTAATTTTCCAGAGGAAAAGAGATTAAATCTGAACTACTGAGTCTTTTTCAGTTTCAATGATGGTTGGTGAGAGAAGACCTGAAACTCTTGCTCTACACTCACCATTGACTGTACAGAGCCAGGCTCCAAATAGGTAATTAAGAGTCATTTTGCTGTTTACTTAATATGATAGCCATGGCTCTAATCTAGAGTTTTAAAGTGTTTATTGCAAGGCGAGGGCATAAACATTGAGGGAAGTTTCTTTTGTGATTTCTTGGTGCACTAGATGGCACTAAAGCATGGCTTTTATATACATGGGGAAAAAATCCCCACAAAAATTGATATGTAGGTTCAGTAAACCTGAACTATTTTGGTCAGGTATATTTTATGAAAGTTCTTTGATATATTATTTGTAATTTTTCATTTTAATTTTCAGATCATCGGAAACAGAATTAATTACACCCACTTTGATATTAAAAGAATTTCAAATTGAAAATAAATAATGCTAGGAAGTTGAAAAAAAGAAAAAAAAACCCTGAAGAAACTAATTTACCCCAGGCTAGATGCAAAATTATTCTAATGTTCAAAGATTAAGGGGCTTGATGCAAGTAAAAAAAAAAGTCCTGTACCAATTACATGGCTTTTTCATGAACTTTAGATATCAAAAACATTAAAGTCACAAAAAATATATAATATCTCCAGGTTTCCTATATAGAAAAAACATTCTTAATATATAAGCAAATAGATAGCTCCACACTGTCTCCCGGGCATACCATGTTCAAAACATCAGGTAGAGCCATCCTGTAAGAACAGGGCACTTTTTCTCCCACAGAAGTATCAAGAAAACAAAATTAAATTTTAATTTTTCTTTACTTCTTCCTCTCCCTTCAAATGAGGAGCTAGGCACCAGCTCATTCGAAGTTTCTTTTAAGGCATTCTTATGTGTTGTATACAGCACTCTTTGCTCTCTTGTGTGATCATAATAAACAACAACAAAGGAGCTATGAAGGGTGGATCCCTTGTAAAACTCAGCCTTCTAGACAAAACCAGAAAGAAATATATCTTAGGTCAGCTTGGGTATTTTTGACTCCTAATGCTGAGGGTGCCTTGCAGAGACATTTCAAGTCTTTATGATGTTTTGATGATTCCAGGCTTATTCACTGAGTGTTTTGGAAAGAAAGGAAGCAGGAAGAAAAGAACAAGGAGTTAAAAGAAAAAGAATGAAAGAGCAGTGAGGTGTGGACTGAATGTGAGCTCACTCCAGCACCAGCAGGGATCCTGCAGCCCTGTTTATTTCCAGCAGCTCTGCAGCAAAATGGAAGTAGCTCCATTTAATGCTTCAAGCAGGAAGGTTAGATGTGAAGTCCAGGGTGTGAATACGTGTAAATACAGGTCATACATGGCCTGAGCCTGGGCTATAAACCAAACAGGCTGCAGAGGTTATGGTTTCATGCTCAGGTTTCAGAAGCAGCCATTTACCTGCAGTTCTCCCACTGAGACATGCAGCTTCGTTTAAGCTTCCAGTTAAGGGGCTGGACCACCAAGCACTGGCTCTGCCATGAGCAGAGCTGCTTTATTTTGGGTGGAGAGACCTGAGAATGTGCCCTGATGTTTATAACAAAGCCCCTATATATGTACTATGGGATTTATTATTTTTCAGTCAACTGAGTCAAAGCCTGCATCTCAAAAAGTATTTTGTACAAAAAACTTAAAATGCCCACATGAAACTATACGACCCAAGAGCACAGAAGTTATTAAATTACAGAGTTAGCAGAATAGCTCATGCTATTCTGAGGGCAAATATTTTTAGCACTTCCACAGAAAATAACTTCCCATAGAATCAGAAGTGAAACAGTTTCAGCGATACTTGTTCTTAGCCTTTTCCACATTGCAAGTGCACAACTACGGGAAAGGAGAAGAGGGGAAATACACCATTGCAATGTTTTTTTAAGTATATATTTGTCTGACAACTTCACCAAAAAAAAAAAAAAAAAAAAAANAAAATAAATAAGGGAAGTAATTTTTCATAACAGATTAACTCCAAGGAAGTAGCAAAGTAAAAATAAAAAATAAAAAATAAAAAATAAAAAATAAAAAATAAAACAGAAAACAGAAAAAAAACCAAACCAAACCAAAATCAAAAACAAAAACCCAAAAGGAGACGTTAGAATTACATCCTCACTAATGTAAATTGGTATGATTTCACCACCGAGCTTGAATTTTACTGTTTTAAATATGATACATGACCTTGCCTGTTTAATGAGGATACTATTGATCTAAAATGAACATCTTTAAAAAATTAATTACTGACATTATCAATAACACTTCAGGTTATTAAAAATGAAAGAAAGCTAAACTTCCAATTTACTTTTCACCGTGCTGCATGCGCTTCATTCAGTCTAGACAATTTCACCTTCTTTCTCATTTGGTTTCAGCTGTTGATCCTACTGTGATAAGGTTGCAGTCACCAAAGGGGACTTTTTTAAAAAAATTAAGTTTCTTAACAAGAAGAAGAAAAAAAAAATTAAAAGCAACCTGCTTGTCCTGGTTCTCTTCCCCATTGCTTTTATGACATGTTTTGTTCCCACGCAAGGGGAATTACAGCTGGTAATTCTTTTACACTCACAACCCTCCAAGTGCTTGGCCTCCAAGTCAACCTCATCACTGCTTTGGTTGACAGATTGAGTAGTGCAGGTCCTCTGCCAAGCTCAGAAGTTTTGGTCTTCGTTCTACCTATCGTGGAGTGGCTTCAGTTGAAAAGAGCCTTAAAGACCTCCTGGTTCCAACCCCCTGCCTTGAGCAGGGAAAACTTCCACTAGACCTCCTTGCCCCAAGCCCCATCCAACCTGGCCTTGAACACTTCCAGGGATAGAAGCTGCTTCTCTAGGTGCAAAAGTCAAACTAAATATCTGACACGAGTCCATCTAATTTCCACATCCCCTGCACACTGGTGACACCTTTTTTTCTCCTGCAAGCTCCCAGGGCCATCTATGAACTCTCTAACCAGAGGAGAATCATCCCCAAAATTGGTGCTGGCCCCTGGGTATAGAATATCAAATGTAAGAGCATTGCAGAACCCTCTCCTTGAAGCTGAGGCACAGGAGCTGTGGGGTCAGAAGGACACGTGGGTTGCTGATGGGATGAGTTATTGCTGATGTTGTTTTATCTTTCTATATTGACTTGGGAGCAAGACTTTAAAATCACTTAGACAACTGACTTAAATTCCACACAGACACTGGCCACCAAGCTGGAGAGCCTTTGGACTGGTCCCCAGTTCAGCCAGCAATTAAGGACACGATGTGCATGATTATTTAAGAACACAGAGTTAATTAGTGACTGTCTGGCACATTGCTGTGAAGCGATATAATTTCATGCATTTACCTGGTAGGTAACTTTACTGTTTCAGAACAAAATGTGTGTATTTCCCCATAAAAAAATACTATCAGCTTTTTTTAAAACAACTGATTTATTCTTGTAATGATTCTTCCCAATTTGTGTCTATTGAGATTTTTTCTTATTTTTCCCTCCTCAAGTTTCCCTTCTCATTTCTTTTTCAACAAATAAGGAAACAAAGGAAGGAAAAGTAAAGCAGGGCATTTGACCTAAACCATTAGCAAAAAATATTTCAGAATTTGGCTTAATGCTTTTTCCCTAGGTAATTCACTCAAAATAAATTATTTTATTTGAGCAGTTATATGCTAACACAGCCAACAGCTGAGATCTTCTCAGCAATTAAATAATTGCTAAAAACAGATTTAATTTTTCAGTTTAGAAAAAAGGTAAAACAGCATCACTGCGAAGGGTCCTGTGTATTTTAAAGCAAACCTCAAATTTCTTTATCATTTAGATGGATGTTAAAAATGTGCATGCAGATCAGACTGAGGGATAGAGACATCTTTTCTCTGCATTTCCATTTTATGTTGAAGAAGTTCAAGTGCTACGAAAAACTAATGAACACTCTCAGACAACTAAGTTCATTGGAGCCCCATCTCATTAATGTCATATTCTGATACTCTTCTTATCTTAAATCATGTATTTACTATTGCTTTCACTACCTAGTTGGGAATATTATTTCAAGAGGAAACATAATAAGATATCTAATGCTGATCCAGCCTAACTATTCAAAGGGAGGGAGTCAAAAGAATAAAATTTAGAGAAAAATCAATGCACCATAAGAGGTTGTTTTATTTAAATATTTTCATCATGCTCCAGTCCATCCATAGCTGACAGGATGCAGCGTAAGAATTACTGCATGCTGTTCTGAGTTTCGTGTTTGCAGAAGATTTGGTTGTATCACAACCATCACCTGTGACCTTAGAGCCCATGAATCAGCGAGAGGAAAAATGGTGAGCTCCAGGGAAAGGACTGGGCAGCCTGCAAACATCAGGTTAAGGGTATTCTGCTGTGTGTGAGATTTTTATAGACATTCTTAAAAGTGTACGTGTGGGTCTGTACGTGTCAGACTATATCTCTAAAATAAAAGTTGGTTACAATAGATGCTCTTATCTGACCTACTTAAAATTGTACATGAAAGCACAGTTAATTTCATCTCCTATCTGTCAGATTGATACAAATCTCCTGTTCAGTATTAATTATTGTATGCATGAATATTCTTCATTTTTGGGGGAGACCTGATGATTAAAGCTACTGCCGACAGAAATCCTGAGCTCATTAAAATTCCCTCCCTCACCCTCACTGAATGTGCAGGCAACTTTTGAGTCAGGATTCATCCCCATTCTGGCTGTCATGCAGTCTTTTGCACCTTTGGATAAGGGGTGTAAAATGCTGCCTCTGTGAACAATTCAGGCTTTTGAACTCAGTCTATATTCATTGTACAGTCAAGCAAATCAGAGCAAATTGGTCTTGATTTTCATCTGAGCCTCACCTAAATGCTCAGAGCTCATTTTTGTTTGGTTTCTGCTTTTAAATTCTCCAAAGTAGCTAGGCCTCAGCAATTTAGGAGGTGATGCAGGGTGTTATGACATTTTTGTTCTCTTTTAATAAAATAATATGTCACTGTTCAGAATTACTTCTGAGAAGAAATCAGGAATTCAAAACTAAGGTTAATCAGCTATAGTACTTTTTGACAAACAAATCCAGAACAAAAATTTGCTGTCCATCTGAGTCTCTGTTTATGGCTTTAAACCCCATAGAATGGCATTTTCTTCTTCATGGAAAGGTCTTCTACTATGAAGTCCCTGATGAACTCCCAAGATGATGCTTCCAAACCTCAGTAGGAGTCTCACAGACTTCTGCCAATACTGAAAAAGAAGATCTGCCCTTCATGAGATCCAGAATCTGAACCAGATCAACAGTTAACGCTGTCCAGTCAGGGTGTTTGGGGGAAGGAGTAATAAATTGTGTTTTAATGGTCAGATTTTAGTTATCTGCTTTATACATGTTATTTTCACACGGACAAATGCATTTCAATGAAGAACAGGCCCAATGGAACATACAAGAGGCTGCAGAAAAAGAGAATCCAGTTTCACTCAGAAATGCTGAGAGATTAATAAGGTGTTTTCATTAGAAACTTTAAATTAACATTCATAAAAAATCCCTAATCAGACACAATCACTCCCCAAACTAAGAAAGACACGTCTCAGAATAGTCAATCGACTCATAATTACATGTTCAGCCAAGGTGCCTGAAAATCAGGTTAAGCTCCCTGCTCTGTGGGAGTTGAAAACAGAATTTTTCTGATGTGTTGAGTCCTGCAGTTACTGGACAGCTCTGGCTATGAGAAATATACTGAAAACAGCATTACTAGCAGTGATTTTTTTTTAACTACTATTACAGTTTGATTGTTTTTCTAAACATGCTGCCCATGGAAGTGGTGAGATCACTGTCCCTGCAAATGTTAAAAAAAATATGTAGATATGGGACTTGGGGACATGGCTCAGTGGTGACCCTGGCAGTGCTGGGTTAATGGTTGGACTCAATCTTAAAGGTCTTTTCCAACCTTAATGATTCTATGATTTTATGAAGATCACGAGTAGAAGATGTCCACAAATAGCACTGAACAGAAATTTTTGCATCTGCAGATTTTCTCTGTGGTACACTTATGACTAAAACAAAAATAATAATTAAAAGAGTGATGAAGAATACGTTAGCCTGTTGTGATAACACTGAGAAAATGTGCACTTCACTCTGAGGTAGTTCTGGGTACCTTTGAGTGCCTTCCTTATTCTCACAGCCAGGTGCCTTTGAGAAATATTTGGTAAATAGTCTCTTGTGCTGTAATCAACAACCCTCATGCCACCATTTCCAGTGGGAAAAGCACCTTTGCAGTGGCCAGCTCATGATGTTTGGTTTAAAAAGTACTTGCTCAGCACAAAGCATCTTTACTGAAGCAGGCATGTCTGTCAGGGTCAGATTTGAAGGTGAGATTTTGAAGGGAAAAAACAGAACAGTAGATGAAGGACAACATAAACTGGTTTAATCTAGATATTCACTCTCTAATCTCACAAACATCTATGGTTTTCCTTAACTCTACGTGAACCTTTGCACAGTGTGTTTAGCTGCATACTGCACTGTTTTTTTCAAAGTCCTTTGGCTTGAGAGGAAAAAAGAAAGAAAAAAAAAAATGCCTCTCATTTTAGAGCTGTTCTATAGGCCATTTATTCATCAGAAATAATTGTGGTCAGACATTTAGCTGAGAATGCTGGTATTTGTCCTAATGTTCTGTAAATGTTTATACCAAACTTAAATGAATGTAAATACCCCATCTCCGAGCTCTGTGGTAAATCGTTTGTTCTGCACAGGGAGCATTTGGCAGGGAAGTTGTGCTACAACCCATTCCTACTGAAATAGTTGACACCAATGGCAACTCGCCATCTAATCCCTGAGCTCAAATGTAAATACTTTGCTCCACAAGCAAAGCTGAAAAAAAAAAAAAAAAAAAA
>VXBB01011465.1:13366-80156 GCA_013399915.1 Illadopsis cleaveri
AAAAAAAGAGAGAATTGCGAGGATTTCAAATATTTTTGCAGTGCAAAAGTGTCTATGTCTTGCATGAACGTTTTTGTTTTGTCCATTCAAGTCTAGATTTCTCCGATCACACAGGGGTATCACTCACAGCACAAATAGACCTTCAGGGCTGATATTGTGACTTTTGCTTTTCTACAAAGTGGGGAGATTAAAATAAGTAAAAATAAAATAAAATAAAATAAAATAAAATAAAATAAAATAAAATAAAATAAAATAAAATAAAATAAAATAAAATTCTTCAAAGAAGTTGTTTACTGTTAAATTTTAAGAATGTCCAGACTACTCACAGACTGATTTCATCCTGAGCCTTGGTATTGTTGTGCAGAAGAAGGAATAACAGGGTGAAGTATCACAGCTTTTTTGCAAGATTAGCTTGTTGGAAAGGGCAGGTTGAAATTTCTGATCTGAGCTTTAAAACAAAAACATAAAGAATTTACTTATAAAATCTAAAGGGATTTACTTTATAATCTGTTCTGTAATGTTCTAATTCACCAGTTGAGATTTCATGGAATCTTAGAATGGTTTGGGTTAGAAGGGACTGTAAAGATCATTTCACTGGAGAGTGAACTATTAAGATGTATCATAACTATTATTAACATTGGTTTAAAAAATCCATTTTCTAATAAAAATCAGCGACCATAGCACATAATTCCCTTTTGAGATTTGGAATACCTGGCACAGTTCACAAGTTTTCACTTACTGAAGTCCTACAGACCCATAAGAATTTCATTTTTTATGACAGCAAGGCTTAAGACCTTAGGACTGTAGAGAGAGATTTTTATTGCAAAATCTCAAACACAGGAAAACAGAAGAAAATGCTTAAATACAGGAAAGCACCCTAAATTTCCTGTCTTTCCTGTCACTAAGTCTCTTGATAGTGTGGGTCACCTACCAATTTAAGAATGAGGTGACTTATGAATATTGAAAGAGTCAATAATTAAAATTTCAACAGCAAAGAAAGACCCTCTTAGATCTTGACAAACTAAGTCATGCTTTTTAACTGTGCTTTGTAGAGTACTTTTATTAAAATTATGATGATTTATGATTAATTGACCCATACCAGAAAAATGTAATAAAAAAATCAGAATTTTGCACACTTTTTCTTCCTCTTCTTATTTCTTCACATTTGTATCTTCAACTGGGAAGCTATTTTTTCCTTTGTCTGACAATCTCCAACTTATATTGGAAACATATTTGAATAGCCTCTGCCTGTTTCTTTGAGATTGCATTAGGCTATTGATGACAGTTAAACCAGAATACATTTTTAAACTGAAATTCAGAACGTGTCAGAACAGAAACTGAAGTCTCTTAGGTGTTTGAATAGATTATCAAGATGATATTTTATCAGCATTAGGGATATTATAAATGCATTTTTATTGCAGGAAAATAGATTCTAAGGCATTTAACACAAAAGATACATTATATTGATTTCTACCAATCCCTCAGAAAATCCATTCAGTAATATTTTTTTTCCTGGGGTTCTAAAACAATGTAAGTTGTGAGGAGATAAGGCTACTGCAAAATTAATTGCCCTTTCTAAAAGGGAAATTACTCTGCACAGCCCTCTACCTGGTCATTTGTTTTCTGAATGCTTTCGGAGCAGAAGCCAGTCCTGAAATATTAACACATGCTGAAATTGTGTTATCTTCATCTTTTTAGTGAACAGCTGGGCAGATGTGGTAGAGACACCCCTTTCTTTCTGCCTTATTCTCATGCAGATTAAATTATACACCTTCTTTTTTTTCTTTCCTAAACACAGAAAATCAAAGAACAGAGCTACTGCAAGACATTTGGGATAATTTTTGGTTTATTTTTCTCTCCACATTTTTCTTCTTCTGCCAATAGTTACTCTCCCAGAAACCAAATCTTGTCACTGGGACTTCAACAATTGAACATCGGTGAGATATAGGAGCCAGAATCCACTGGATGCATTTTCACCACTGTTAGACATAAATCCTCATTTCCTTCTGCTCCTGGTGTCCTCAGTGTCCAAATTTTTTGAAAGTTATTTGGCTCTTGGCTGCCCTTTGGGTGTGAATCAACTCCTGTGCAGGATTAAACACACCTGCAGTTTCAGGGACAGCAGGTGAAACATTGTGAAGGAGAAACTGGTGTGGATTTGGTTTGTTTTGCCTTATGCATTCCTCCAGCACTGTTCCAGTGAGCTTCCTACCCTCACACACCTCTCTCAGTATATTAGCACTGGTCAGCAACAGAACACATATTTTCAGGTTCTGCTACAGAAATAATGTGTTGAGGGACTTCAGCGTAGCCCCTGGCTTATTTCAGAAACTTAAAAAAATAAACAGGCAACAGAAAAAAGAAAAAAAAAAGGCAAAAATCAAAACAACAAATGCAAATAATTGTGTTTTATGACTACAGAAACCAAATCTTTACGAATGAGAACATGGCATGGCACTATGCTACAGTGGCTGTGTGGTGAGCTCCAAGCTCTGTGAAACCTGACATTTTGCTCAGAGTTGACTTATGTTTGCATTTTTTATAAACTGTCCTTGCTCTGATCTTGTCCTGGAAGGGGAAGGAGTTATGGGGTTGTAGAAATGGTGACCCTGGATATGCCCAAAGCAGTCAGGTCCCTAGGAGGTGATGACCACAATCAACCTGCCATGAGCAGCAAATTTCTGTGTAGGCTCCTAAAAGAAAGAATTGCACAATCCCTTTTCTTGGAGGAGAGCACAGTTACTCAGAACAGCCCTGGCATTGCTCAGCCCGAGATCAAGGGGTGGGAAGGGAAGAGCCCTCACAAATACTGAGTTTACAAATACCAGTAAATTACTGATTCTGATACTTGCTGTCACGAGCTCAGAGAATATTGGGTTTTTTCTGCCTACAGTCCAGTTTCTCCCCTTGTAAGTCCCTTACAGGCCAATGTACTCTCTGAATGATGGCATCCTATCAAGTCAGGTGTTCTTAATCCATCCTGCCATATCCTGCATCTTCCCAAAGCACCTAACTTTAAATAAGTGCTTGATTTTAGACTGTATGGACAAACTACGCCCTGTTTCCTTAAGATATGAAGAAGAAAAATGTTGTCAAAGTGAAAGGGTTTGTAATTTTTAAGAAAAATTAATGAAAAGAAAGAGTTTTAAGGAACTTCAGAAAATTATTTCTGTTTAGCAGGTGAGTAATCAGAAATCTTAGAAGACTTAAATAATCCAGGCTCAGTAGCAGGGTTGGATAGGAATGGAACCTAATTTTGCTAGTGTGAGCCTGCTGTCTCTCACTGTCACGCCACTCTCATCAGTAAAGATATCACAGAACCACTCTTCCTTCCTCTGTCAGGCTTTGCATGAAATGACAAATGGCAAAACATCTTCTTGCCATAGACATCAGTGAAATTAATCTAAATGTTTTTGTAGGTGGACCATTTAGCTTGGTTTGTTTGGGTCTTGACACAGTATGCACACATAAAATCTAGGTCTTGGAGGGACCAATTGAAAAGGAATTTCCCAAATGTGCTTTTTAACAGAAAATTTGATGAGCAGGAGCCATTCTTCTTATTTTCTTTCATTGGCTTTTTGTCTACTGCATCTGCATGTAAAGTTATTTTATGAGCTGAAAGGAATGAACCAATGACTAGACAAAGATCATAGCCAGGAGCTAATCTCCACATTTTAAAAAATTTTGTTAAGTAAACTTGGTTACAGGAGTGAGGATCTCTGACCTGAATTTTGGCAGGGGATCCTGCCCCTCACTTCACTCTGCTGGAAGCACCAGCACCATGGTGCCCTGCAGAGGATGCACAATGATCTGGGAGAGGATGTACCAACCTCTTGGAGTGACCAGGGAGAAGTGAGGCTCTCAAGGCTGGAAAAGAGGCACACACAGGACAAAAGACCATCCTGTCTCTTGGAGAGCTCAGAACAGTAGGGGTTGGCAAGGTCTCCTTGCAAAGAATGGGCAAGGCAATTTATTGCAAATATTCTGTCCTTAAGTGGCAAAACTCCCAGACCTTCAGGACTGGTAACATTTGTGTGCTCCCTGCAGGCCTCACAGGATGGGCTTGGGGCATTGTTCTGCCTCAGTTCCCTTTTCCCTCTGGCAGAATAAAAATGCTGACCTGTTTGCAACCACCAACACAACATTTACAACCATCAATATAGATTTCTTTTTAAAAAGAAACAGTATATGAATTTTTATGAACATGAGGACTTGTTGAAGGATGCAGTTAGCTGGTGCAGCTACAGTGCATCCACTGGAACATCCCAGGCTACACCAAGCTACTGAGCATTTCCCTGATTATACATAAGGACTGAGGATTTGACCCTGGGCTACTGTGGGGCACCTACACAGTGTTCACTTGTGGCAGATGCTGCAGTGTTTTCTAGTTCTTCTTTCCCTCCTGCTATGAACGCTGTGAAGAGATAAAGAGCAAAGGAAACAGAGATGAGCTGATGGGCTTCCTCCTCTATGCAACAAAACGAAGGTTAATTTATCAAGAGGAACTGCTGCAGATCTCATGAGATGCATAAAACTTTAAGCCCAAGTAATCACCATTGCCAAACTAGTCTGCTCAATGGGATAAAATGTCTTCTCTGTGCCCACTGAGTGGGAAATCTGTTGATCAGAGGCATTTTCACCACCAAAAAGCAGTTTTGCATGCTGCCTCTAAGATGACCTTTTATAAATCCCACCAAATCCTGGCTGGCTTCCCACCATGTTGCTAATAGTTTGATCTGTGACCTGCTAATGAGGTACATATTGTTTCACCTCCAGTAAAGGTATGAGGATGTCTACTCAGTTCTGCAGCACCATGGAGATTATTGTTGCTTGCGCCAGGAGGAAAAGGAATTTCCAGGGCATAAGTCATCATTTACAGTTATTAACAAAGGGATTTATTATGTTGTTCTGTTTCAAACAGCAGTGTACACGATGCCTAGAGCATGCCAGAGTGCAGCTCCCTACCACATAATGTCCTAATGAATCACCACGGGCTGGAGGAGCTGTAGAACTTCAACATTCAATCTCCCGTTTCTCCCCCCCCCACACCAAACTGACAAATAAGGACATAATGGCTTTGCACTTTTATCAGGTAAAAGTGATCTCAGGAAGATGAGTATGTTGAAACCACATCGAGAAGAATGTGGGGTGGAGGTGGGGGGGAAATCCACTTTTGGGGAAAAAAAACTAAAAAAAAAAAAAGAAAAAAAAAGAAGAGAAAAAATCTAGGTGCCGCAAAGCAGCTTCAGTGCAAGTGTTAACCCTTATCCCCAGGGGCACCAGGAGGCTGTGTCTGTGCCCACAGAGTCAATGGGATCTTTAACCATGACTTCAGGGCTTGCACAGTCAAGTCCTACTGTAAAAAGGACCTTGCTTTCCAGAGTTGGGAAGATGAGGCTGACTAAAGGCTATTGAATCCTGCCTGTCCACACTTGCCCTTTCTGTAATTTTTTGTAATTGAAGGCCAAAGGCTCTCTCCTCTAAAACAAGCAGTTAAGAAATAATTACTGGACCAGGGTTCTGTGAGTTTTCATTAAGCAATATTTAGAGTACATGTGGAGTTCTCCAGGTGGCAGGAGACAAATTATTATTTATTTGCTTTTGCTCATTTTATTTGCATTTTCAGGCTTAAAGGCTAAAAGAACTATGTTTTTTTCTGATTTTGCTTTCAGTAAAGGTGCTGTAAATTTTCTTATTTATTCCATATGGAAGCAGACTCAATTAATATTTATTTGTCTGAGGTTAATAGCTCACATAATCTCTGAAACGCCACAGTCCTCTCTGGTTGCGTTTTGGGAGAGGTGGAAAAAAAAAAACCCAAACATATCATTAAACTCTGTTTGATAACGGAGGAATTGTTAGCATTTTTCAACACTGTTTTCTTTTCAGATTCTCACTAATGCTTTTTTTAGGGACAGATTTTCTCCTGGGACAACCTTCTTTCACCCTCATGAAAGCAAGTTGCTTTATCTTGGAAGAGAGCCAGCCTTCAACTGGACTGAGAAACAAGTTCATCTCCCTCCACAGAGTCCCTCATCCTCTTCCTCCCTCTCTCTTCCCTCTCCCAGCCATGCCCTGCGTTAAGCAGTGGGGTTGAAACAAATCTTATAGACAATTCTGCTCCCATTTATTGATCCTTCCGGCTGATAAATTACAGGAGTGTGGACTTTTAGCTTTTTGATTATTGGTTCCTTTTGATGTTTACAAGGTAGAAGGCTGATGGCATCACAAACAATGATTTTTTTACAACCATTTAGCATCTCAAAAGAAAGAGTTTCTAAGAAAAGAGAGAAGTGGCAGAGGTACCTTCTATTTTTAAAGCAAAGCATGGGTCAAACTCTGCTTCAACTGAACTCTGTGGCACAGCTCCCTCAGCTTGTGTTAAGAGGAAGATTGGGCCCAGGGGATGATGAAGGCAGTGATTATACAGCACATTATGCTGAAGAAAAAATAAATCAAATGCAGCTGCTTTTATATAATTCAAAGACAGAACTCAGTGTTTTCTTTAATTATTTTTGGTTTCTTTTCCCCTCTCCCCTCTCTGCACACTGATTTCTTGCCTACAAAGAAGGGCTTCAAAGAACATTAGCAAATCCAACCCTTTTATTTAAGTTTTGCTTTTTTACCCCCTTTTATATCCATAGAAAAAAAAAAAAAAAGAGAAGTTTCTTCTACTTGACTGTGATGCAAAAAAATCCTGCTTCTTATTTCCTTTGGTGATGCCTTCATGGTGTTAGGGGACTCAAAACTGCTTTGAAGGGGGACAAGTTGTTGTCTCAACCTCAGTTTTAGAAAAGTTCCACCATCCTCTTCAGTCAAAAAAGGATTTCAGTGCCTATTTTCAAACTACAATCTACAAGCTGCTGCTTACTGGAGGCTAACCTATCTAAAAATGTAGATCAGAAACCCCCAGTGGGTTTGATAAAAACTGCATAAACCAAGATCAAAATTCACTGGTTTCTACCAGGTTGAAAAAAAGTCATCAAGTTAAGAAGAACAGGGTTTTAATGTAAACAGACACATTGCAAAGTGCAGAATATTGTATCTCTTCCAAGATGGAAGGCTTTAGCTGGAAAAATTCGAGCTTTTATATGGTCATTGACATGATTCCACTGTTAAGAGCATTGTCTTCTTGTTCAGGTGCTGATTCATCAAACTTCTGGAGCCCACATGAAACCTGAGCATGTTTGTGGTTCCACTGAGTTCAACAGGGGCACAATCACACGAATAAAGTGAGATATGTGAGTGCCATTCTGAATCAGGGCCCTGTGCCAGTGACAAGGCTTTCATTAGCAAGATCTACCATCAAATAATTTCCACTAGAAGGTAATGTTTGCCTTGCTTTACTAAGTAGATTGATATTTGGTTCTGCATTTGAATATAAGCAGACATCATTATTAGCAGGTCCTTGACAACCAGCGTTTGTGGAAGTAACGTTGCTGATATAACCCTGATAAATGTCAAGGGTTGTGCACTACTTTGCCATCCTTTACATCCCTCAAGAAAAAAACAATTGCAACCACATAAGCAAATTCCCCACAGAGCTGGAAGAATTATGTCTCTGATGTAACCCTACTATTTTTAATTGTTTTTGAGATGTGTTCAATTACTCTAGAGGATCTGAGGTTGTGACTAGGTGCATAATTTTACACAAAATGAGATGCAAAATTAAGCACATGGATTTTTTTTTTTTTCTTTTTTGGTCAGGGACAGGAGGTGAGATAAAACTGCCAAGGGGAATTAAAAAAAGGAAAGAATGACAAACAACTTTTTTTAATGAAATTGTTAGGGAAATGGCACACTATCCGGTGGCGTACATTCATTTTGCACATATAATGTACTTTATCCTAGAAGAAATGTTCATAAAAGCCTCTCAATTCAGCCATTTGACAGATGAGATCTGTTCTTGATGTCAGTCACTGAGTTACATGTCTCTTCTTCTATTTTGCTGCTGTGGTTCTTATTCCGTTTATCTTTGTGCCCACAGAGTACATCAGTATAAATTTATATGTGTGTGTGCATATTCTATACATGCAGACTATCTTTATTATGCAGATGATAGCAGTGTTAAGCTTGCTGCAGAGGGCATCTCTTTCATATTTCAGAGGAATGCTTGGCAAGGAGATCTATTCTTGAAGCCCACAATATTAGAATAAGAATGAAATCATTTTCATAGCCATGCAGGGGAGGAAAAAGCAGCAAAACTCTGCAAACAATAAACGCGGAGCACTTTTTCTGTGACATGCAGCAAAACAAAACATTGTGTTGAAAATATTTAGAGCAACCTCAGCACTCAGGAATGGAGTTACTGGGGTTGGTTCAACACTGTCAGAGAGCAAAGTGGGTGGAAATCATTACTGTCCATACTGGCATGGGCTCCTTCTACTCCTTAGTGCAAATGAGCATAAACACATGCAGTGGAAACATGGAGTCAAGGTTCTCTGCAAAACAGCAGATTCTCTTTTAACATTTTTCTACTGGTTTGGGGTTTTTTTGTATGTTTTTTAGTTGATGTTAGTGGTGCTAATATTATCAAATTAAAACCCACACATCCATTTTACAGGCTCAGGTTTCTGTTTTCCAGTGCACACGTAAAAGAAAAGCTTATTAAGCAAGTTCGGTGACCTGTGAAATTACTGAAGTCTCTTTCTGAAGACTTGCAGTGTATGTTTCCCACAGGCTGGACATTAACTGTTGTATTCCATGACCTCTCTGGCACCAAGTCATACTGAGGCCTTTCTCTAAGTCCAGACTAATTAGGACTTTCTCATTACTCAGACACTTATTGTTAAAGAATTCCTTGGGATTCAATATCTTCAGAACTTCAACTCTTTTGATGAATTTTGTTTAAATCAATCACCAATATTTAAAAACCAAAAAAACCTGGAACATCTGAAGGAGGTATGAAGGGCAAACAGACAATCAATTAATCAATGTGATTGCCTCAATTTTTGTTGTTGTTGTTGTTGTTGTTGTTTTGTTTTGTTTTGTTTTGTTTTTTACAAAACCAGATTTTGGGGTTTTTTTATATTAAAAAAAAATTAATGCCTTTTTTATTAATATCCCCAGAACTGAGGATTTATCTGACTTGGCCTTAGTTGTCTGTTTAGACTCTTCTTTGACAACTGTCATCTGGGGGAGTAGTCTGGATAACACTTAAATGTTGCTTCCAACTCAATTTTTTTTTTTTTTCCTCTAGGATAAATGGACATGCGGGGGGAGAAGGTGTCCTGAAATATATACCTCATGGAAACACAAGCAACAGATCATATACATAATAGATGTACCTATAAGAAACTACTTAGAAATGATGCAATGGCAAATGTTTTCTGAGCCCTGGGCCCTAATTTTACCACAAGGAGTGTCTACTTCCACTTGTTGAAGCATAGCTGGTTTTGGATTGGATTCACAAATGTCAGCTGAAAATGCTGCACAAAACCTACCTTTGGTTCTTTCTAACTATGCATAATCCACCCTCAGAAAATCTAAAAATCAAAGAATTGCAAATTGTGGTGCCCAATAGAACAGTCCTTGGTTCAGATTGCACCTATACATGCAAAAAGGCAGCTGGAAAAACAGCCTTCTTTTCATGGTAATTTTTTTTTTTCATTAAAAATAATCTGTGTAATTAATTAACAATGCATTTGTGAATGATTAAGTGCAGAGAAAAGCTGTTGAGAAAGGATTTTAAAAGCTGCGCTACTGTAAATCATTGCAGTGTGAGACTTACTTCTACACAGATAATATATCCCCAAATGCCTTTGAAACTCTGCAATAAGTGAGAGGAATAGAAAATGAAGGGTTGGAGATACTGTAAGCAAACTGCTTCTTAACATCTCTATCGAGGCAATACATTTTACCTCAGTGCGTTAAAAATGCAAACAGAATCTTTAACTCCTAAGATCAATTGCAAGCACAGAGAAACTCTGGGTTTAGGAGAAGCATTCTGTCTTGTCAAGCTCACCTTATCATCATGGAAGAATAAACAGCGTAATTATTCTCACCTTTTTGTTTGTTTTCTAATTGGATCATTTATTATTTTCTGGAAATTCAAGTCCACATCAGATTTATAGCGTGAGGATTCTGAAATATTGCTTTGGTTATAGAAATGTCAAAGCTGGCAGGTAAGCTGTCTTGTTGCCTCAGGAGTCTTTTTCATGAGCAAAAATTATGGAAAAGGCCTTTAGAATTAAATAAGTTCAACAATTTGTTTCTGTGTTATGCATGGTTGAAAACTCTGTTCTTTTACCGATATTTGAGGTCCATTTATCAGCCCATGGTTTATAACACTGCTGTGCCTGCATCAAACACACAAAGGGTGGGATTGTAACTGTTCTGTTTTGCAGAATGTATTCTGCTTCCAGGTTGGCTACAACAGGATTTGGGTGACCCTTAACACAATTTTTCTGGTTAGTTACCAAATATCTACCAATGTGAACCATGACTATCTTGAAATGGCTGCTCTGCATTCCTTGTAAATGCTGAAGTGCTCAAACTGTTTCTTATTTAGCACTGAATGAAGTTTATGCTCTCTGCTGCTCAGCAACACAAGTTTCTGCTGTATCTTTCACTAAAAAATGCAAATCAAGGCCTGAAACACCATCATCTCAAACATGTACCATAGGAAATCTGGTTTCACTCATTATCTTTTAATTCCAAGAAGTTTATTCATGGGTTCATCACATCACTTTGTGAGTCAATCCTAACAGATAGCACAGAGCGTTTCTTCAGCTGTAGAATCAGAAAATCACACAATCATAGGATGATTTGGGTTAGAAGAGACCTTAGAGATCATCTAGTTCCAATCCCCTGCCATGGGCAGGGACAGCTTCCACTAGACCAGTTTGCTCAAACCCCCTCCCAACCTGGCCAAGCTCATCCTGCCAATTAGGCATTTCGTGTGTTAAAGGGACTGATTTTCTCTGTTGACAAAAAAATCTCAGACAACAAGGAGCTCAAGGCGTTTGATCTAAATCTCACTTGAATCTCATTGGAAAAAAAACAAAACGAAAACAAACAGGTTTGAAATCAGCCACCAGCCATGACATAAAGAAAATTCTGGCCACAATTGATGACATGAGAATCTCCCATCAGCACAAAGTGCTGGTGCATGGAAGTGGCTTTCTGTCTGATAAGCTTTATCTCTACCCACGGCAGGAAGAAGCAGTTGAGGGGGGATGAGACTGTGTGTGCACATGAACACTGTGCCCCTCCAGGTACCAGCTAAGGGAAATGGGTGTTTTCAGGACTTGGTTCATCTAACTTCATTTAGAGGCTCATTTTTCAAAAAAAATCAACATTGACCAAGCAGTGGGAGAGTTCATTTGTCTTCTTAGTCTACCCTGGAAGAATAATTTGGAAGTAAGAATCCATAGAGGGGATGGCCAGGACACTCAGGCAGTTCATACTCCCATGAACACTCAAATATTCCCTAAAACAGAGCTACATAGCAGGGGCCTGTAAAAATTGCAGGGAGATAGGGGAAAATAGAAATAGAAATAAAAATAAAAATAATGGAGGATTCTGATCCTTTTTCAAAAAAACATTAATTTGGGGTTTTTGTAAGGGTAATGCTTTAGAACTTGTGATAAATCAGGAAGATTAGAACTTTATCTTCCTTTCTTCATACACATATATGCATTTCCTAAAGACTGTGAAGTTTTATGAGATAACAGGCAAAGGAACCAAAACAGAAAGTAACTATTCGTGTATATACCCCTCCTTAGAGTCCTTATTAAGATTGCGTTTTTAATGTGGTGAAGGAAAATGTAATCCAGTCCTTACATCTAGGATTAATGAATTTTGTAATTTTCTTATTTCTCAAGACAAGACCAAATACTGTTTAAAAGTCATTCAAAATCAGTTTCTAGTGACAAGAGGAAAACATACGAAAATTTCAGTTTCGCTGAACTTAAGTAAAAACATTTAGTTGTTCCTAGTGACTTATTTCAGAAATTAGTAACTATTCAGCAAAAAATGAGTTATTATTCTGTATATTTGGTATAAAAAATATTTCTATGGTATAATGTGAAAATATTTCTGAGGCAAAATACCTCATCAGTCCAAGGTATACAGGACCATTTTTAATTAAGACATCAATTGCTATTAAGCATTAGGAATTCGGATGTTATCAGTATGTTTCTCTTAAAAAAGCCCCATGATAAACCTTCAAAAACAGAAAACAAAATTAAAAAAACCCTAAACAACTGTAGAAAAAGAAGTTGTGGAAAATACGTGAACAGCAAGAAAACAAATTACAGATTAGCCACAGGGGGTTTTTGAGGGAATTATAACAAAAATGGAGACTTTGTCACATATTTCCATAGGTAGTATAAAAACCTAAGATGATCAGAGCAATCACAGATAAAGACATGGGACAACATGGCAAAAGTCAGTAATTTCATGTGTTAAGATAAAATTCTGCAACACTTTCTGTAAGTATGTAAATTATTTTTAACTGAAGCTTGACATCAGAACTCCTCTGCCCCTGAATATCTAGACATTGCAGGAGAGGGAGAAATTAATTCTGAAGTCCTGAACCTCTGTTGTTGCAAACACTAATATATACAACAGTAAATGCACATAAACAAATCGTGTCTTTAAATGGCAAGTTTTTTTGCGTTTATTCTTTTATTTTGACAGATCAAGGCCTGAGTTTTTTGTTGTGGTCAGGAATCATCACCTAGAACACAGCTTACTGCTGACGAGATTCATTAGGGTTTTGTGTCACATTTAGATCCGTGATAAGAAATCCCACTAAATGTAACAAGATTGATTCTTTGCTTTAGCTTTTATTCAATTACTTGTCTAAATGACAAGCAAGAACCCTGAGCCCAGGTGGGACCTGCTGCAGTTCAGTTATTAAAGCCAAAGATTAGTAGTCATATCACCTTGAGTTTAATCCTCTTTTTTTTTTTTTTCTGGTTCACAGTAACCTTAGGCAAAACGGATTCCTTTTTCCTTTATTCTCCTGCAAAACAACAGGTTGTAATAATTTTGAGGTGCCTCTCGGTTGCTGCCTCATGATTTTTCTTTTATGCATAATAAATACATCAAAAGTGCTTTCAGATGATAACAGCAAAGAACAATAGTACAAAATACTATCACCACTGTGACCTGCAGACCTTTGTCTAGCAATTGAACAAGCCCTTAATGACAAAGAAAGCTTGTGGAAGGCTGTTACATCAAATGACTTGATGTAAACTGGTGATGTTCAGTGATATCTACTCTTGGAAACCAGATTATCCCAAGTGAGGATGTGACCCAAATCCTTTTCTTCTCAGGAATTTGAGCCTGTGGTGAATGTTTTAATATTTTCTTGTTTATTTAGGGCAAAGTGTGAAACAGCATGGCCAGGCTGAGCTGGGATTGCTCCAACATTGCCCAAAGGGTTGGTTCCCCATGAACAAAGAGTTGCACTTTGCCAGAGCACCCCGCAGTGTGCACATGGAATTTTCTAGACAAACATGATGACCAATTTATGCTCTGAAACACTAAAATATCTCAGTACAGAAAGAAAACAGTGACCAATTTGTGGCCTGTGTCTTGCAGCCACATTCTTTCCCTATGCAAATCAAACCACTCAAAGAGCAAAAGCCCTTCTGGTCCACTTTTTTACAGGAAGGAAAACACAGCTTTTTACCGACACGGCTCGGAAAAAATTAAATATTCAAATTTCATTCAAAAAAAAAAAAAGGCACTGGTTTTCACAGAACTTCTTTTAGCCCTTTTCAAAGTATTCATTTAAATAGATCTTTCCTTTTCTCAACTTTTTTCCTGTATAATACATATTTTGTTTGCTGTGTTTTTCCATACATATCTTTTGTTGTAAGCAGAGAGAAAACATTTATTAAACAAAGCAGACTTGGTCTTAATTCATTTAAGGTCTTGCTCTTTTTCTCATTACAAGCTGTGTTAAACAAAATCATTAAAGCATTTTCTTAATGTTTTTGAACTTACCTTAATTTTTCTTTTTCCCTCCACTAATGGGAAATGCTGTTACTCATTCTCAGTCCATGTGCCTAATAGAAACTAGCTTCTGACAATTAAGGTGCTAGCATGTAAGTTCTTGAATGACATACCCCTATCTGAAGATTAATTTGTGCAATTCATGACTGATGAGATGCATTATTATCTGCAAACTTATCACCTCTCTTACCCAAGTTCCAGCTCAATCTGATCTTTGTTAAAGCTAAATGAGAACAAATGCAGTTCTTGAGAAAAATGGAAAAAGGTGAAAAATGCAGCACATTTTGTTTAAATCATTTTTTAGAGACACTGTCTGTGGGTGTTAGTATAGCTATGAATCATTTTATACCCAAACTTGAAACAAAACAAATAAAAAACCAGAAAAGACACTTGTTCTTAGAGAACAAACGGTCCATCAAAATGTTTCCCATCTTAGCACCAAAAAGGGCAAAAAAGTGGAGCTTCAAAGGATTTGAAACTGCAAAATTATGATCAGGGAACATCGAGTCAAGCAAACTCTCACTGACATTTGGACAGGCGGTGCTTTCATTCTAAAGAAAATTCCTGCATTCAATCTCCTTTGTGAGCAGTCACGAAAGCCTTCCACACCTTATCTTCAAGAGTTTCTTCTAAGAAGACTGAAGATGATGGTTTATTTTTGGGGTTTGTGAGAGTGTCTTGCTGGGTTTGGGGAGCAGGGTTGCTCACACAGCACTGACACGAGGGCTGCACCAAAATCACTGTTGTGACACAACAGCAGATTCGAGCACATCCAGGCAGAGCTATGGGATCAGGGTCACCAGCCCAGCCCGAGTTATCATGGTTCATGGTCAATCTCACAGTCCAAGCAACACACACACACACTATTTAGTATTTTTTTGCCTCCTGTCCCAGCCTTGTATTTGGCAGTGGAGGCCTTAACTTGCAGCAGGGGAGTGTTGCATGAACGTGATGGCAGCTGAGAGGTCTGAATATCAGTTCCACGTCTTAGAATTGTAGAATCATATAATTGTTCAGTTTGGAAAATGCCTCTAAGATAGAATCAAACCAACAACCTACCATTTCCAAGTGTACCGTGTTCCTAAGTGCCACAGTTATCTGCATTTTTAATGCCTTCAGGGATTGTGACCCCTATGCTTGACAAGGCTTGTGGGGAAGAAATTTTTCTTAATGTCTAATCTAAACAACTGACAAAACTTGAGTCCATTTCCTCTGGTTCTATCCATCTTCTCTGCACCTAGCTTGCAGAGTGGTTATTTCACCTCTTTTGGCATCTATTTTACCTCCCCTCTTTCACCTTCCTGGTCAATTTAGGCTGCAACTCTCTGATCCTCTCTGGTTTTTTTTGGTGTGAGGTGCTGATTTCTAAAGGCCTCTTGGTATTATCACAGTAAAACCAAGTCACTATGTCTGGGAGACACCAGGGGTTGAAATCTGGTCTCACGTGTCCTGATAAATGCTACAGAGTCATCCATACCAAATGACATGCCACATTAGATGTGAGCTTCTCTTACTAAGCACTGTAGTAGGATGATAATTTCTTCTGTCAAAAAACTGTTCTGGTTTTGGATAGAGCAAAAACCTCCAGTTTCTGTGGTACAGGCACAATTTCAGGACACATGATTTCTATAGCTCTTCAACCCGACTGTCCTGGCCACAGAAAAAAGCTGGAATGAGCAAAACTTTAAAGTAAACAGCAGAAGGAGTCTGAGGACTGCTCACTGTTGAGGACATATAGATCACTTGCTGAAAAAATTAAAACCAAACAAAACCCAGGAGCCTTTACATGGGTTTCAGGGAGCTTTGGAGGAAGACCTCAAACAGGTCTGATACTTAGTTCTACTTTAATGCTTACCTCAATGTGAAGAAATCCTCTGTAACATATAAGCAGCACTGCCAAAGGCAACGGTTTGTTTTTAAGATCACAGGGGAGTGAAAGGGCTGGGAGAGAAAGAGAAGCCTAAAACTTCTCAAAGACTTCTGCAATGACTTTTCCTTCCTGTTCTGTGCATTGATGTCTTTTGCTCAGATTAAAACCTCCAGTGCCTGAAAGACACCCACAACTGACACCTATTCCACTAGACTGAAAACCATTTAAAAATTATGCTGCACTGTGGGTTTTTTTACAGTGACACAGTGATCAGAGTGGGATAGATTTAAGACAAGGTTATTTACATTAAAAAAAAAAAAAATTGATCGCTTGTCCAACAGCAAAACATTGTTATGTCATTAAATGATAAGGACCGTATATGGCACAAGGATATCTGTTCTTTTCATAACACTGAACACATTTCTTATCCTCCTGACATTACAGTAATTTAACTTTGCAAAGTTATATTCAGATACTGCTAGTTTAAATGCTCCTGTACATGCTTATACAATTCATATTATGATATCCATTCTCAAAATAACTGTCAAGCCCTCCTGCCTTAAAGAAGACACAGTGTGTTGCCCTGAAACACTGCATACTGCAGAACCAGACCAAGAAGACTTTTAAAGAACGTTAAAACAACAATGTGGATTATTATTTCCTTGTATGGCAGAATCGTCATTTATCAAAATCTCATTTAGCAAATTGCATTTCCAAAGATCCTGCACAGCACAGGACTGAGGCCTTAGTTTGTTTGAAAAACAGAGTAGTTTGAAGTATTTTCTTCCTTCTTCCTCTTCTTTTTCTTCTTCTTCTTTTCCATATTTCATGTCTAGGGACATGAGTGGTGTCCCTGGATATCAGAAGAATGACCACTGCATTCAGCCCTGGTTCAGCTTGGCTGAGAGGAAGTACAAGGCTGAATCCTGAAAAGCAGCATTGAGTTCATAATCTATTCAGTGACTCTCAGGCTATGATTCAGCTCCTTTGGGTTTCCCAGTCACTGAGTCACCTTGATCAGGATCCTGATTACTGATGTTTCTCCCTATAGTCAGTGGCAAAGAAAAGCTCTTATGGAGACTCACGGTAGGAAGCCTGAATCACCCTGGGGGTGACATCAGCCAATTGGAATAACCCATGCCCAAGAGGCACATTGCTGCAGACCACCCCCTAGACATAAAATTCAGGAAGGGAAATGAATTTTTCTACTCCTTCCCTTGCTTAACAAGAAAATATGTTTGTTTTGGAAGTGCAAAGCAGAGAAATAGTTGTCGTGTGTTGAGCAAAGACGGGGGAAGTGAAGCAGATGCACTTCAGAGAGTTCTTTCGTGGCAGGAAAGGGAAATGGTTTAAAGATCATACAGCAGTACAGTAGATTTGCTCACCTTTCACTTCAAAGGTTCACTCATCTTCTGTTCCATTTTGGGCAGTGGGATGAGTTTATGGGTTTATGCCTTTTGCTTGGCTGTATTTAAAATAGCCTTCCCATATCAGACTATGCTGGCTAACACCAACCATGGTCTGCAACCCACTTACTGTAGTACTCTTGGACAGGTTTTCTGGAGATGGCACAAAGTAAAGGAAACTTCTGAAACAGCCTGAGCTGAAGACAAAAATTAAAATAAGTACACTAATATCAATCCTTTTGTTTTCACAGGAAAACGCTGCGCCAGGAGTGATCTAGGTCAGTGAAGATTTGAATAGGACCTCGATTAATTACAGTGACCAAAATCTGAGTATTTGGGGATCCTCAGTGGTGCTCCTCAGGGACCCATCTTGGGCTGGGTGCTGTTTAACACCTTTGTTGGCAAAGCAGACAGTGGGATTGAGTGCATTCCCAGCAGCTTTGGTGATGACACCAAACTATGTGGTGCAGTTGACACACTGGAGGGAAGGGATGTCATCCAGAGGGACCTGGACAGGCTTGAGAGGTGGGACCATGCAAAGCTCATGAAGTTTAACAAGGCCAAGTGGAATGTCCTGAGCCTGGGGTGGGGCAATCCCAAACTCAAACACAGGCTGGGCAGAGAATGGATTGGGAGAAACCCAGAGGAAAAGGCCAGGTGTGTTGGGGAGAAGCTGGCAGGGTTGGGACATGCACCTGAGCTGGGTTAATGACATTTATGCCAAGACCTCATTTCAAACATTCTTTCCTTTTGAAAGGTTCTAAGATAGTTCTCCATTGCTGATTAGATTATAAACTAAAGAATCTGGTATATTATACTTAACTTTACCAGACACATTAACTTCATTGGTCAACTTAAAAATCTAGGAATTGTCCCAAGCAGTCAAGTGGGGGACAAAAGAAGGACAACTCTGTTCATTACATGTACAAATGCTGACAAATAGACAAGTATTGGCAAATTCCAGTTGCACATGGTTAACTGAGATCTAGAGTTACAATCAAATTTGCCATCCTCTTCTTTTCCTCTCAAATGACTGTAATGCATTTGGGGGGGAAAAGCTAGATAAACAGATAAAATAGGCATCTTCCAGTTCTCTAAATCCTATGTTCTTGGAAGTCATGTTCACAGTCACATATCCATGTCATTTCAATGTTAATTTTCCTGTCAAAATCACTACCTTCATCACTGTTGACCAAAAGTGCAGCAGTGTGGGGTCGCCTTGTGTTAAATGCTGATAATCTACTGAGTTGCCTTTTCACTTCCAGGGTGCATCCCCTGTTAGGTGAACAAAGCAACATCAAAATGGTTAATAGGAAAATGTTTTGCTGAGATCTTGACAAGCAGGGGGGTTACACATTGGTTAGAAATGCTTACAGCAGAATGTGCACAAGTCCCCAGCCATGGCTGAGGAGCAGCACACTGGGCTCTGCCAGTGAGCAGTGCCAGGGCACTGGAGTGTGCACAGTGAATTGTCAAAAACACCCTGGGAAATGCAAAAGAAATAGGCTGGATTCTGCCCCATGAACCACCAGGCCAAATTAATCAGAGACTGCTTGACAAGTCATGAAAGACAGATTCTGTGACAAGGAGAGAGGAAAAAAAAAATGTAATCAGAATCTGTCATTGTGCCAAATCAATCAGAATTTGTAGATTGGATCCTGAAATTCACTTGTTAAAGTATGTTTAAAAACAAACAAACAAGCAAAACCAAACCAAAACAAAAAAACCCTGGGGTAAAACTTTGGACTCTGCCAGTATGCTAATTCACTGGTCAAATGATAAAAAATGGTAAAGAAATCTGAATATAACTTGTGGCATTCAAATATGGGAATCAAGACTGAAATCTGATGCTCTGAAACTCATAAACATGGACATGTTTTAAGGTAAACCCAAGGATTATTTTCATGTTTATCAAACACCAAAAGAATGCACTGTAATGAGCTGCTGCTATCAGACGTACAGCTTCAGGAAGCGGTGCTGATGTTAAGAATTTTGATCAGCATATCCAGTGCAAAATAGATATATCCCTCTCCTGGTTTTGTACAAAATCATAGAATGCCATAGCTTCATACCTTTGTAATTCTGTTTCCTGAAAAAAAAAAAGTTGGAATATCTATCACCGAGAGGACAGAAATTGTAGCATTTCAGATTAAACTTTTAGAATTAACTCCTCCTCAAAATTCAGTTTCCCTTTTACCACTCATTTTTTCAGTTCATACAACAGAAAATAATATGAACAGCAACACCTTTTACAATTTTCTGTCACACTTCCTATTCAAACTACTGCCATCTTAAACTACCTCAGACTATGGGAAATACTGAAATGTTTAGGATGCAGTTGTTGTGTTTCTCCTGAATTGGATGCAAGTGCTGAGTTCAAGCATATATGACTTTAGATTTAGTTATCTGGTTTCCTTTAAACTTGATTTCTTTTGTAGATCTCATTGAGACTTTTGGAAAATTGTTTCAGCGCTTCCAGCCTTATACTTGCTTAGATTTGGAAAGATATAGAATAAAGTGAGATTAGGTTAATAAAAGAATCACTGGGAAATGGAAATAAAATAATAAATATTTAAAAAGTAATAAAAAATAAATTTAGAAAAGGAAATAAAATTTCCTTTGCATATATTTTAATAAAAATGTCTAGGAAATGTACCTATGCTTTTCATATTCCTTCAGGATTTCCCTACATATTTTACTTGATAATTAGGTTACTACACAAAAAGCAAAGAATGGTCCTCAATTTTAAAACACCTGAGCACATCCTCAACTTTCTGCATAAAGCTACAGCCACATGAAGCCTTCAAAATAAATAAGGCTGCTCCCTAATATAAATGCACATAGGCATGTTCACAGGTCTGTGTTTCAAGGTTTGATTGTTAATCATTTTTTATTTGTCCTAATTACATTTTTAATTGAAACATACAAGAAAAAATGTGTTAGGTTCACTCTTGACTAATTCACACTCAATCATATTAACATAAAAAAATATATAAAACCCCAAACATTTACTTTTCAGTTGAATCCAAGCATGGATAGTTCCAGCCCCTCAAATTTATTTTGAGAAAGTTATGAGTGTCTGAGAAGAAAGGGGAGGGAATAGGCTGGAACTGACTTATGAATGCCACATTGTGTAGCTAAATCCTGTTTCCCTCTGTTATTACAGAATGTTTCTCCTTCCCTGCAGATTAACAAATAAAGAAAAATATATACTAGAAAGACTCCAGTCGTTCCAAACTATGTATTATAGGCAGTGCTTATGACTGCTTTGATCTTTTCAATTTCAAAATTGTAAGTCTATTAAAGGTTTAGGATACTAAGAATCAGGGGCTAATCTTACATTAAAGTGATTTGACTCACAATAGTGTAAAATGTTGATACATCCATATATAGTGTTTATTTAGATGCCACACAAAGACCTCTTAAATTATGGTCTCACTGTTCAGTACCTTGAGTGAGCACACCTAAGTTTGGCTCCGTCATTCTGTAAAGGCTTCAGACCTGAGACAAACTCAGAAAAAAAACTTNGGAGCACACCTGAGTCTGGCTCCTTCATTCTGTAAAGAAGCCACCAGGCTTCAGACCTGAGACAAACTCAGAAAAAAAACTTCATGAGATGTCCATGTCCATCACTCTCACTGCAATTACCTTGCCTGCTACAGAAACTCCATAGAAGCAGAGAATAAAACCAACAAATTAAATCCAACCAAAGCTAATATACACTGGGAGCTGTCAGTGTTATGTTCTTGGTAAATGATTCTGGTTTCTGTGTGCACAAGAGGTATCACATGAGTAATAACAGCTTCTCAGTGCTCTTTTTAAAGTTCCTTGTAAAAGATCAACTCCTCTGTCATCCATATGATGAAAATGTCTCAGTTCATGTGCCTGAAATGTATTAACATGACTGCAGAAATCACATAACTTGATTAATGATAACTTATTTGATAATAACAAATCATATAATTTTCTGTGGCAGTCAAAAGCCCTGATGTCAATCATTCATCTTAGTTGAACAATGACATAATTTGCTGGAGAGGGTGTTGTTTGGTTTTCACTGATGAGTGGTGAACCTAAGTGTTTAATTGCTTCTAGGTCCAGGATTTAGGATTTAAACACACAAGGTGTTGAGCAGACTAGTTCTGATCCTAAAGTGACTTAAACATATTTGTAAGTGGTTTGCTGGGTGGCTCCCAGATGGGTCAGCATCTTCTAGGGACCAGCCTTCAGTGTGAACTGGAGAAGAAACTAAAACTTGCTCTTCTGCTCCTGCATGCCTCAGGTCCCAACCCTAACAGCTAACACACAATGAGTTCATTATCAGCTCAATTTCACTCTCTTTCCTCTGATGAGGTGTATCCATCGCGGTGATGAAAAGCAAACAAAGGTTTCAGACTTCCTAAAGTTTACCTTCTCGAGCAACCACAAACACCTGTAGAGGTGAAGATGCCACAGGTATTACAGTGGAAAACTGGGCTTGTCCTCCCCATGCAGAGGTAACAGTGATGGAAACCCCAGGAACACACCTCTCACTGTGAGCTCCCTTCCCCCTGGTGCCCCTGAGCAGCACACAGGAAAGGAGGCTTGAAAAATACCTGAATATCTCATGGTGAAGTTGTAAATGTTTTGCCTTTCTCTGTTATATTCTAACATGTATATTTGATAAAGAAGCTTAGAGGATTAGAAGAAATTAGAAGGTTTTCTAATATTGCTTTATTTTAACTGATGATATTAAATACATGGGTGAACAGGGTGGTTTTGCTCGATTGACTTGGGGATTTTTTTCAGTTTTAGAAATATCAGATTAGAGTTGGTCTTTAGTAAATCTCTTTATGATTGCCTGGTATGTGACAAATATTATGACATCATTGTGTCTTGAGGAAGCAAGAATTCATCATTATCAATTTTGTGTGATTATAAGACTAATAATCTTTAAGCATGAGATGGGGTCTGAATATCTCTGAAATTCAGTTACTGCATTTTTTTAAGAAATAACACAATCATTACTATGTGACTTGATAAATACCTTTGTTTTGCAGACTTGTGGTTTCAAATCCTTCACAAAAAGCACCTCCTTTGCATTTTTCCTGACCAAATAAAAGCCTTATCCATTACCTGGCTTTGCTGCTAGTCCTTCAATGTCATAAACAAATAAATAATAATTTGATGCAACTCTGAAGGGATAGATATGGCATGTAAGCAATTGGGTTTCAGCTCTTAAAATCATAATGGCTAAAATTTCTACTTTGAACCCAAACCTGAAATCCTCAGTCTAAACAAGTATTGATCCTGGTAATGGTGCTGTGCTAGAACAACTTATTCCTTTATTTCATCTCAAGCGCTGCATGAATATTCCTGCTGCTCAAATAAAAAATACAAAATTCTCTTTGTCAATTTGTATTATTAACTTTCTTCCAAAAATCAGTATCTGAGCATCACATGCAGAGAAAAAACTGAAATCGCCCAGAAACAGAGGTACATAACATACATTAGTTTCAAATTGGGAACATATCTGTACAGATTTTTCAAAATAACTAACCTTTTCAAAACTACTTTAAAAAAAAAGGAATTGTATTTAAATGGTCTGGAGGATTGTTGCTACGAAGAATGTGAGGTACTGGATTCATGCAGAAGGTTCTAAAGGAATTACTTGATAGGAATGAGGAAATTATTTTACTTTAAGGTTGTTAAGAAGTAGCAGAAGTGTTTATGTGAGAGCAAAATCTCCGTCCTCCAACTCCTACATCTACAAACTGCAGGTCCTTCCAAGGTCTCAGTGAGACAAAGGCATGGAACTCTATTGCAGTTCTTTCCATGACCTGATATCTTTTTATAGAAAGTTATTGGGAAATAAAAGATGGTTCTGAGATATATTTTTCATTGTTGTGGGTTTCTAACCTAAAAAAAAATTGGAAATATTATTTTTCCACTTTCTGCCTAGTTTTTAAAGCTGGTGATATTTTCATCTCTTTTTTAAACATTCCAATTTTTTAAATGAAAATCTTTAGCCAAACTTCTTCAGATTCCTTCCTTATTACTAAAAACATATTTATGTTTAAAGCAAAACAAATTAAAAAGTTGAATTGCAATAAAAAAATAAGCAAGCATAGAATTCTAAGCCAAAACCTGATTCAAATTTTTCGGAATGTTAAAAAAGGAGGAAGTGGCAATGTAACAAAACTTTGTGACTAATCTGCTCTTGCACCTGGGGCTGTTGCAGAGGTGAGGGGTTCCCTTCACAGGGTGTGAGATGAAAATCCAGTGCTTTTTCTATTAGATGACAGATAAGTTGTAGGTGACTACCAAAATACAAAATTCACAATATCATAGAATCATGCAATCATACAATCATAGAATTTCCTGAGTTTGAAGAAATACACGAAGATCCTCAAACCCCAGCTCCTGGCCCTGCACAGGACTATGTGATCTCCAAGGTCCATTCCAAACCCTTTACATTCTATGATTCTGTGGTTCCTCCTGAATTCTTGCAGTTGAGGGCCCTAAGACAAAAATATGTTGCACACACACAAGCTAAGATTGTAGTTCAGAAAATACTTTCAATAGGAATTTGTGCAAGCACAATAAAGATTCAAAACATTCTCTATTTCATCTAGTATGTCTGGTGAGTCATTTGAGTTTACCTTTTGGGGACAAGTATAGCTGGCACTGGAGGTGAGATGCTGCAGTGAAGCCCAGCCTGTGTCTGCAGTTCCTTGTGCAAAATCATTGATCCTTCTGATGCTGTAGGGTCAGGCATCACTCCCAATAACCTATGTATGACTCCAGCAGATATGGTTTCTCTTCCAAATTTCAGCTTCAGTCCTGACCTACCTATACATTCAAGTATAAAACTTTTTGAAATTACTGCTAGAAACCACAGGTTATGACCTAAAGATTCCACCTCTAATAAAAATGAAAACACCAGCCCAGCAACAGCTGCTGTTAACAAGTTTCAGATGCCCAGCTTGCAGCTCTGCAAGGGAGAAGATCTGGTTTAGACTAATGGCAGCAGCTTTCCTTATAAAACAACATCAACAGAACTTTTCTCAGAGCCCTGGTGGTTTCCACAGTCTCATGCCCTTGATCCTAGAATTTTTTTTTTTCTCCAAAACTTTAGCTACAGTTAAGATTCATCAAAAAACAGATAAAACTCCAAAGAATCCATTCTACATTTTATACGAAATTTAGTAACTCCAGAATAATGGAAGTGTCAGCAAACTCACAGTAGAGGCTGAAGACTTTGGATGAGTGAAAATATCAGGAAAAAAAACCCATAGAAATATGCTATCAGGTAAAATACTCCTGATAAGGTTTAAATCCCAGGCTGAGTTGTATCTCCTCCCTGGTGAGGTACTGTTGTGTTACTGTTCTCTCCCTTCAGGCAGAATCCTGTGAGGAGAGCCCAAGATGAACCCGCTTGCCATATCTCATCTAATGAATTCTCTAATAAAATTTTAGCTTCTAAACTTTCAATTAAAAAGTAGAACCAAGTAAGAAAACCCAGCTTTTCTGGGCAACAAAGACATTAAAAAAACAGTTTGAAAACAAACCTTGTCCCCTTCTTACTATGTCCTTGCCTGTCAAATTCTTTTCCCTCTTCTACCCAGCTGCAGGCTGTTTATTAGAACATGTGATGCCTTCTGTGTGACCACTGATGTCCAGGGAAACAATGAAAAATGAATAAAATATTTTATTGTATTGTAAATAGTTTTGCATTTCCTGACAATGATGAAACATTCTGTGCCTGGGTGTACATAGTATACTTTCAACAGAGTAATGGCTGTATGAAAGAGCTTATACAGGACCTCAAGAAGGACACCAGCACCTTCTCACTGTGAAGGGTCTGAGTTCAAATTCTGCTTGAATTCAGAATTTTTATCATTGATTCAGGATAAGGATTGGGACTGCAAATTTTCAGAGAATCTGTGAAGGCAGAGGTGAGTCTTTCTATGTGCTCATGAAAAAACAGTTCCATTTTCTATTTCTGAACAACCCCAACTCCCTCAGCCTGTCATCATAGGAGAGGTGCTCCAACTTTGTGATCAACTTAGTGCCTCTCCTTCAGATTTGTGCCAACAGGTTTGTGGTGTTGGGGGCCCAGATCTGGACACAGCACTTCAGGTGGGATCTCACAAGAAAGGGTTAGAGGGGGGAAACCACCTCCCCTGCCTTGCTGCTCTGGATTCTTTTGGTGCAACTATCCAAGTAGGTTACCCCATTGATAATGAATTGGAGCATGATCAAGTACTTATTCTTTCATGGATTATACTGCACTGGGGTGTAGAAATGTTATAGTAGTGTGTAGATTGCAGAATATCATTAAAAAATCATAAGAGTATTGCAAGAAAATAACTATTTCAGTTAAAACTGAGTTAAACTACTGGATATTTTTCACTTTCCACACTTACCTAAAATACACAGCAGAGTTCTGCATACCCACTGCTTTGGTGAATGAGGACATTTCTGAAGGTCTGAGTCACTTTCATGCTGTGTAATGTCTGGGGGTGGCTCACAGGCCACCGCTTTGCACTTATTGCTTGGTTCAGATCAGCCCTGCTGAACCTGTCCCAGAGGGTTTCAGAATCATTCATGATCCCAAACCTTCAAAGCCGAACAGTGAATGAAAGTTGAACTCATTCAAGAACACTCTTGAAAGGGAAAGTTTGATGATAATTTAGCATTTTTTTATTTTTCCAAGGAAAAGATGAAGCTTTCTTCTCCTTAACCTGCCTGAGACCAACAGAATAAATTTAGTAAAATAATAAATTAGTTCTCTGTGCATGTTTAGGCTATACTGAGCTTCCTCTTTTGACGTTCTTCCTTTCCTTTGAGTACTGCTCTTGCTCTGAAACATGCAATATGCTTACCATGTTTTAGCATAAATCTTTCTTATTTAAAGCAACTTTTGCCATCTGTAATAGATCTTATTAATGACAACATAATCCCAGCTCTGGTAATGAGTCACTTGGGTCATGAGACAGGCAGCTCCAGAGTGTGATTCCTCCCAGTTTGAGAACAATGGTCCAAAATAGATAGGTTGACATGTCTTTGGAAATGCTTGTGCTTGTGCGACAATATTCAAATCTCTTTTCCTCAGTTAAGCCATTTTACGTCTAGAATTATTATGCTGCTTTCCTTCACAAGACTGTCACTCAGATCATTCACAAACTGCTTTGAAGGTGGAAAGTGTTGTTATGACTCAGAACATGTAACTGTGGACTCCTTGTAACAACAATGGATACCAGTTTTGGCTGAAGTGCTAAATAGGAAATGAAGACATGAGCAAAGTTTGCAATGTGGTTTGTTAGGCTGTAAACATCAAGTATCCTCCCTTTGATGGGTAATATTTTTTCACCCTAGTGTAAAATTGCAAATATGCATACCTGAAAACAATGTACCATTTTATCAGTGAAATTGTGTGACGTATTTGCAAGAATCATTTTGTATCTACTTGCAACTCAAGATTAAAATTGAATCTTACTTCTTTATTGAAAACGGATTTATAATCTTAGACTTTACACTGCAAGACAAGTTTGCTATTGAGAGGTCAAACTTTCCATTGAACTGATTCCCCTTTTCAATTGTTACAGACCATTTTTATCTCAAATTTAGAGTTACATCACAGAAACAAAAATTCTTGGAGAAATAGTTGCTTTTCAAGCAGTTGTATTGAAATCAGGCATTTTAAGAAAAACTACATCCAGTGCCAGTATCAAAGTACAAGGAATTAATATAGATCTTTTTTATATAGAACTAGAGGGAAAAATGGACTTTAAAAGATAGAAATAGAGAAATAGTAAATATAGAAACAAAGAATAAGGAAGAAAGAAATATGGTATTGTCTCATTTGCAAACTAACAGAGAAAACCCACACCAAAGGTCACTTTTCAATTATCTTGTTGTTGAAAGAGGGAGAGTTATGGAAAAAATGAACCAGAGAAGCCTCAAATCACAGAATCATAGACTCATATAATTACAGAATGGTCTGGGTTGGAAGAAACATTAAAGATAATCCAATTCCAGCCCTCCTGCTATCAGCAGTGACAACTTTCTCTATCCCAGGTTACTCCAAGCCCTGTCCAACCTGGCCTTGGACACTTCCTGGGATAGGACATCCAGACCTTCTTTGGGCAACCTGCTCCTGTTCCTTCCAATTGCACAGGATTGTTCTCTTCCTCACTGCAAAGGATTTCTTCCATTTGTCTGACCTAAATCTACCATCTTTCGGCTTAAAACCATTGCCCCTTCTCCTGTCACTACAACCCCCTGTAAAAGTCTCATAACTCCCTTTTGGATATTGGGAGGTTTGATAAGGTCTCCTCAGAGCCTTCTCTTCTCCATGCTGAGCACTTGATAACAATCACAACTAACTTCACTTTTAAACAAAAATAATGAAAACTTGAAGAGCAAAGCAAATTTAACTTAGTATTTTTGAGAGTTTCTTCAGGCTTTGGGAAAATTCGAATTTGCCACACACAAAAATACCCCCTCCTCCTCACTTTTGTTTAAAGGAAGGTTAAGGTGGCAATATTTGCCTGTCTTTATTTCTGTATAAACGATTCATAATAATGTGTATACATAGCAAATTCAGATTATGTGGGAATGAAAATGCCTGTTCTTACTAAAGGAGTGAGAAAATCAATAGCGTTTGGCATCAGCACAGGAGCACAGATAGAAAGAGGTGGGCGGCCTTGTGGTAACAGGAGGGGGGAAAACTAAATTCTAAGAAATAAGAAGGGGTTAGTAGCTGTATGGAAAAAGGGTTATTTTTAGATTTAAGGAGCACACAGTGTTAATATGAATGTGTTTAAGCCTTGAGCTTCACTTTGCTGCAAAAGGTCAAGTTCTCAAATCCCATTTTTCAGACTGACTTCTTATGTACATAACCGGCTGTAATAATATAAGAAAGACAATATTAATTCAGGTGCAATAATTTAATTTGTTATGTAGGATTAAATTGAATTTCGTTGATTTAACTCCATTAATTCCATATTAATGCCAACCATTGCATGAAGGTGTGTGATACATAGGCAAAAAGCAGGACAAGAAATCTTTTCTTCACCTGTCCTTTCTTGACAGGTGACTCTAAAATTGATGTGTCATTCCACACCACCTACCACTGATTTACCTGTTTTCAGACTGCACTTTAAAAGGGGTGCCGGCCATTAAAGGGGTGTGGGGATGTGGGGAGTGGGGCAAGAAGAAGAAAACTCTCAGTAGACCCCAGTCTATAATCTCCCTCCCCTTTCAGGAGAGATGACTAATTTTCCAAAGTACCTCTGTGGCACAGGAAGAGTTGTTCGTCCAGTTTAATCAATGAGCACTACCCTACTAGAGGGAAGGACAGGTCACTACATCCTATTTACAGTATTTTCATGGGACACAATGTGACAACCACTCTGGGCAGAGAATTGTAGAATTATGGAATCATTAAAGTTGGAAAAAATCTTCAAGATTGTCAAGTCCATTTGCCAACTCAGCACACCACCAAGTTCACCTCTGAACCACATCCTCAGGTGCCATAACCATGTTTGTTGAACACCTCCAGGGATGGTCACTCTACTACTGGGGCAGCCCTTTCCAATGCTCTAAAACCCTTTCTATGAAGAATTTTTTCCAAATATCCAATCTAAACCTCACGTGGTGTAACTCAAGGCCTTTTACTCTCATCCTGTCATTTACCATAGGGGAGAAGAGAGTGACCTGCACCTCACTACAACCTCCTTTCCAGGGAGTTGTAGAACATAATAATGTTTTCCCTCAGCCTCCTTTTCTCTGGGCTAAACGACTGCAGCTCCCTCAGCTGCTCCTCATCAGATATAGAGGAAAAAAAGACCCTCAGTGCTGAAAAAAATCCAAAAATATCCCCACAAACAGATACACTTTGGACTAATAATCCTATTTCAGAAATATTCCTGCTGTAAGGGCAACTGTAATCATTACCTCAGTCACAAACAGGGGTTTGTATTGCTCAGAGGGTAACGACAACACTAAGATGTGCCCAGCAGACTATTTTTTACTTATGCCAACTTTTGCATATAATAGTGCATATAATATTATATGCATATAATTAATATTATTTGCATATTATTTGCATATAATATTGCAGAGATTGTATGGACCTACTTGTAGGACCTGGGTTGCATTGGCCAGTCTATGAGATGGAGGTACCCAGTACAGGAAAGCAAAACTTGAACTGCAGCTCATGGAGCTGATGTCTTGGGAAGGCTGACCTGAGACAGAGATTGGACAGAGCTAGAGAATAAAGTGGGTATTTATTGAAAGGCCTTTAAGGGCACACCTTGGGCAGGACAAGAACCTGAGCAGGGCTACACCCAAGGTGGACCCAAGGTGGTCACAAAATGGATGCCCCGTCACGAGGTCTCACACTTTGATAAGTTTTGGTCCGTTTGCATATTGGGGTTTAATCATCCAATTACAGCTTCAGGTTGTGAGGTCCCATCCTTCTTTGTTTCTCTCTTCAGTCCACTGTTGTTTATACTTTTGGGCCTGAGACTTGTACTCATTGTCCTTGGTCTTCAGGAAAAGGATTTGTTTTCTCTACTCTGTGAAGAGACCTGACTAACACTTAATATGAGGCTCAGAACTTCACCCCTGGGCAGCACAGAATGTGAAAAACATGAAAGCTCAAACTTAAGGCCTCAGAGCCGTGGGTGATATCAGTATGAATTAGATGGCAGAGTTACTCTCCCCACACTGAATTCTCACCACAACACTGCAATGTTTCTGTTTCACGCGTGGGGACACATGAACAACTTTTTCCTATGAAATGGTACTGAGAGAGATGTGGGTGATCAAGCTGACCGAGGAGAGTCGAGCTCTTCCATTCTAACTTAGGTTATATTTGGTGTTGAGTTTCAGCAAGAAAGTCACAGAGATATTTAATTCCATCTGAAAATGCTAAAATTAATCATGTTCATGAGATGCCTATTCCTGACCTTTGGATTGATAGAGAGCCTATCATTCACTTACATTAGACGTCAAATGAAATTAAATCTTTCCAAAATAGAATAAAAATAAACAAATAAAGTAATTTGGATAGGCAAAAAAAAAAAAAAAAGTAATTAGGAATTTTAAGGTGTCACATCAGCTGCTTCTCGCAAAGGAAGACCATGCCATTCACAAGCACACCTCAGTCTTTGTCTGGAGTATTATGCACAAAGCTGATTATGAATCTACAAGAAAATTAGTTTTAAATAGAAGAGCAAATCTGAAAGGGGGCATGAGTCTGGGAAGGAGTGCAGTTCTCTACAAATACATGTGGGAAGCGAATGCAAAAGAGAGAGAGTATAAACCACAATGTTATCATGAATAAGGATGATATAAAATGTCCATTTGCACATTTAGCCTGGAAACAGGGATATGATCATATGTTTTAGCAAGTGGCTGACCTATATAAAGCAGGATTCACCATCCAATTCCATGTGTCTGTGATACAGCCTGTGCAATCTCCTTAGCTATTCATGTCTCATTATACATGACACATCCTTCTTGATTCACATTAGCCACAGAATGCTGGTTTTTGCTGACTGCATCTTTCTCTTAAACGACATTAAAAAGGGGTGAGGGGAGTGAGAAGAAAACCCTTAACTGTGAAAGTAGGAAGAGAGAAAAAGCAGCTTAGTGCAATGTGTGCATGTGTGTACTCATTTGCAGATGTCCTTAACGCTAAGCACAGTGTAAAACGCATATGCAGAAATTGATTAAGATCTCTGCCTGGAACTGAAATTCTTTTTTTTTTTTAAATCTGTATCACAGTTCTTAGTGGATTTGAGATTTCTTAGCTTATAAATTATCTCAGAAAATTCAGTGAACACTGAGACAAAATTTCGAGTTTGCCATGCGGCCTGGTAGCAACCTTGTCCATGAGCTGTGCCCTCAGACCTGTGCATAGAAGTCATTTTCCTCTTGCTCAAACACAGAACAGGTAGATTCTGGACATGATCTCAGAAAGAGTTCATTTCTTAGGCTCAATGGCTCCAGCTTGGGACAAGGTATTGAATTTCTAGGCCACGAAGACTGAGCACTTAGTCTTTGACCTAGTGACTAATCCAGTTACTCCTTGGAAGAACATCCCACCCAGAGGCATATCTTGAAAGGCAGAGTCCATGCTAATCAGTGCAATAGCATGACCTACATCCTACCACAAAAATCCATGTATGTGAAGTATCCCTGTGAGGCCTGGGGCACTCCAGAGGTTAAAATAAGAAACATATTTACTTAATAGTTAGCTAAAGCCTTACCAAAAGCTCTTATAATTATAAAAGCTCCCAATCTCTTTTCCATCCCCCTTTCTTCCTCCTTCCTCTGAAACTACAAAGAGAACACACACCAAACTCCTGACTGGAAAGGCATCCAGTCAGATCTTTTCGGGTTATGTCATGAGATGCAAAGGTCAGAAAGTATGAGGAAAAATTAATCAAAAGACCTAGTAAGAAGCCAATCAAATTTCATCAGCAGAGGAACAGCAGAGCAGAGGTTTTCAGAAGTGATTAAGAAAAAGTAATGATAACTTTCCAAGATAGGAGGCCAAAGCTTCTTCAGTTCACTCTGGTGACAGTGCCAAGATGTGTGTCTGGGTGAGGGGAGCAAGGGTCAGACAGAGAGGTTTTGCTTATGGGCAAATGCCACACAAGCTGCTTCTGTTTGTAGATAGACCCACCTCTGTTTTTCCCATAGACTGCCTTTGAATTGCAATATTTTATCAAGAAGAATATAAGTTTTAGCTGCTGAATCTACAGAGGAAGCATATGGAGCACCTTTTTCTCAACAGGGACAGTGTATTTTAAAAGAAAAATACATTAAAAAATAAATAAAATCAAAAATACCTGCAAAGGACTGTTTTTTGCTGTTGCCAATACATAGTAGTAGTAGTAGTTGAAGGTGCATACTAGGACTTGCTCCAGACACCAGCGTTCTCTTCTGATGCTGTTCCAAATGCTTCTCCCAAAAAATCCAGCATCCCCACTGAGGGCACTCGTGGAGGGATTTTCAAGGGCTCCAGTTATGTGTGAACTAATATTAGGCTTCCCTGCCTCCAAACTGGAGCACACAAAGAACTTTGTTCTTCTACCATTCCTGAAAGACAGGAGGGGCAGTGTTGCGATAAAATTGAAGATGTGGAGAAATACACCAAAATTTGTCACCAAAATGTGAAACCAAACCCACAGCCAAGATAGTAGCCTTCCTTATTCTTCTCATTGACTTTGTTCCATTATAATCTCAAAATATAACCCAATCCTGAAATACAGAACCCGCGTGGTAACAAACTTCATCTGTGTATTCTTTACATATCCACATATATAAATAAATCATAAACATTTATGCAAATATTTACTGCATCAAAGCATGATTTTGGCTCCTCAAAGGGAACTGAACTCTGTGTGTCAGCACTTTTTTTTTTGTTTTCATATAATGGATGTATTTCTTCCTTTGTCCATCTGTGGAAAAGTTAATGGAGTTGATGCTGAACAGGGAAGAGTTAAAAATATTCATGACACTGACCCTGAGAAATTAAAATCACAAGCAGAGTATATCAGCATGGAATTAAGACTGGCTAAATGGCAACTCCCTTTAAATCTGGTGTTCATTATCAAGACAATATTTCAAGAAGCGAAGCAATAAGCAGAGGCCCAAAATGCCTAGTAAAAGAAGGTAGGAAAAAAAAAGAAAAAACAGGCTTTAGATATTTTTGATGCCTTGTGGAGTAAAGCAAGCACACAAACAATGAAAATAAACAAGAAAACATCAAAAGAAACCTAAGCCTTAAATTATTGCACTTTGTCATCTTTGTCACAGTCTTACAACTGTCTGTGTGCCTCATTTTTTCCCTTATTCATGGAACATCTCATGCCTTTATCACTTTTGATATAAAACTCGCTTCTCCAGAGGACATGAAAATTATGAACATTTCAAAAAAAAAAAATCAAGTTTTTAAGTGACTCTGCTGATTTTATCTTACAAAATGAACAAATCTTTTATTTTTCCTTTTAATATCAGAAGACATTAGATAAGTAAAGTCATGAGAAAGAAAGCAAGAGGAGTTGTGGATGCCTCATCCCTAGAAGTGTTCAAGTCCAGGTTGGAAGGGGCTTTGAGCTACCTGGTCTAGTGAAAGGTGCCCCTGTCCACAGTAAGGGTTTGAACTGGATGGCCATTAAAATCTTTTCCAACCCAAGACATGAGTCCATGAAAATATAAAAGGAAGAGAATTACAGGGAGGCAGATGGACATTGCCTGGCAAAGGCCTCTCACTGCAGTAGAAACTTTTACATAGCAAGCAGATTTTGAAGAGTTTATCTGGACCACGACCTGAAGTCAGGGTGTGTTGAAAATACTGTTGGAATCAGCAGGAAGTTATCCATTGATTTCAACTATTGATGAACCCTAAATCCAGCATGCTTCAAATTATGAATAGAGAGACAAAAGTACCCATAAATATTTCCAGACTTGAAGTTCATCCTGTAGTTCACACGCAGAAACTTTGAGGGTGTTTCATCAATGCTGAGCCCTTTTGCATGCTGTGGCGTGAATGACAGCTAAACCTCTCCTCCCTCTTCCTGAGAACAAAGACATTTTCCTGTAATTCTAACACATATTTTGTCATTTGACATTATTTCAGGTGACTTCTCTCCTATTCAATCATGCGAGATAGCCTGGAAGATAAATGCTTTTGGGGACAGCCAAGAACAATACAGCAGTATTTTAATGTGTCCTGAGTTTCTCTCTTTTTCTTTCTTGTTTGTTGTTTTTTTTTTTCTTCCCTAATTTTAATTCCCCCATTTAAAGTTTACTTGACAACAGCATTTATTTCATGTTGCAGTTGTTACAGGTTAACACTATTGTTTTATCAGGGAACATTTATCTTCAGGGAGAAAGTTATCCTAATGCAGGACCTATCTTATCCAAGGGCAAATAGAAAGGGGAACATTTCCAGAGGGTAATGTTGATGTCCCTAATGCTATAAAAATAAATGAAATCTGATTAATACCACTATGAAGAAATAAGTCATAGCTTGTACATAAAATATAGTTGCCTTGATTGGAAGCATTATTTTTGGCAGTTTAAGACAGTGCATTAAAAGATGTGATGGCACTAAAAACATGAAAAATATCTTAGTGCTTTGGAATTATAAGTAGAGCTTGAAATCTATACAACTGGAGAGCTTTTAAAGTCAGCTTTTCCCCAGTGAGAAGGAAATAACACACTGCACATCTTTCCTTAGGTTTCTGACATGGAAAGTTGCACTTGCACTGTGGGAAAAGTAGGTTGGTGTGGAAATGGGAACTTTGGGCAGTTGATTGATTCCTCATTGTTGATTCATCCATTTGCCTCCACCAAAGGCCACTAAATTTTAGAGCAGTCTCTGATACACTCCAAGATGTTTGTTTTTTGTTTTTTGTTTTTTTTTTTTAATGTTATCTCATGGAATTCTAAGGTGGAGTGATAAGAACTGAACAGCAGTGCAGATACCCTTCAGCTTCCTCATCTCTGCAGAGGGCAGAATGCCCAAAGGTGAACATTTGGACCTGCCAGACTCATTAAATCAGGATGAACTTCTAACCAGAGACAAAAATCTAAGATGTGAAGTCAGCCAGGGACAGCAGGTCAGTCAGGGGAATTGTCACCTTGGCAGCAGATCCCAATGGCTGTTATCCTCCTGATTGAAGAATGGCAGGACAAAGGATGATGAAAGTCACAAAAGGTCGTGCTCAAGCACCCAATTTCTGGAGACTTCATGTGGGGAGCTCCAGAGAAGTTCCAGCAATGACCAACCAAAGCAACAACCAAAGTAATGACCAGGATAGCAGGCAATTTGACCTGCGGGTGAGTCTCTCCCAATTTTATCCATCATAATTAAATTTCAGAAAGGAAAAAAACCCCATATACCCAAAACACTGAATAACAGCTATCACCCAGCAGGAACAAAAACAATAATTCTTCTTCAGAACACTGAGATCATGTTTCTTGTCTTCTTCTCTTGCCCTGTGTTTTCCAACATACTAATGGGCAGAATAAGGAAGAGGAGTTGAGATGTGTGCACACCTGCAGGGTGATCACAGAATCAGAGAATCACAGAATCATTAGGTTGGAAGAGACCTCCAAGCATCAAGTCCAACCCAACCCTAACCTCAACTAAACCATGGCACCAAGTGCTACATCAAATCTTTTCTTAANGACCAGAAGCCCCAGGTGATGATCTTATTGGCATCACAGAGGCACGGTGGAGTGTTGGAATGGAAGGATGCAGGCTCTTTAGGAAGGATGGAGAGGTGAGATGAGGAGGTGGTGTTGCCCTCTCTGTCAGTGACCAGCTGGAGTGTGTGGAGCTCCACCTGGGATAGAAGAGGAGTCAACCAAGAGCTAATGGGAGGGGAGGGACTTGGAAACCAGATCATCATTAAAGTTTCTGGACATCAACAGCTTCCAGGGCTGAAAGAAATTTCATCAGGCATGAAACTGAAATTTTGGTGTCAGATCCAGATGCAATTTTTAGACGCAGATGAACTAAGATGATTCTTCTTGAAATAAGCTGGGAGCTTCTCCACTTCTGAGCTGGCAGCATAAAAGTAATTTTGTCCTTCTATTGCATCTTGCTGTTAGTTGATAATCATTAATATGAAACATAAAAGGAATTAAACAGGAATAGATGCAACATTCTAGTTGTATCCTGTAATATCAATTTCAGGATTCAACATTTTGAGGTAAGCTGGGTGGGATCCCACAGTCCTCTACTAAGGAGATTTTTGTTGTGATTGATTTAAATTTTGTAAATTATGTAAACACGAAAGAATCCTCTCATTTTCTGTCTCCTGAAGCAAGTAAATTCATGGGCCAGATTCTGGTTTTTTATATCACATAACCAGTCCTGCGATTTCTGTTGTAGAATTAAATAGGATTAAAGATTTTGCATTGGTTGTTCTGACACTTGTGCAAAGAGAAGATGGACACAGCCACAGGCATCTGGCCAACGAGTCAGTCACCTGCTTTGGATTTAGGTTGTAGGTGTTACAAAAAGGAAGATTCCTTAAACATCTGAATTTCTTGTATGCTCAACAAAAAGAAATGAGATGCTTTCAAAACCTTCAGAGGCTTTCTACATTCAGAGGCAGGTCTCTTAAGGATTTCAAGGACCTAAAACAGATAAATGAGATCTGACTTTGAAAAGCTTCAGGGATTTATATCTTGCCACATTGTACAGAGGAATATTTTAGCAAGTGCCAAAGCTGTCAATATTCCTAAAATATACAATGAGGAAGAGTATGTCCAGCAGTACATGAACATCTGCAGATTGAAAATGAAAAGGTACATTTTCAAATCAGAATTACGAGTGCAGGAGATTCTGTTGAAGTTCTCTGAAATTCATGTCATCATCAAAACTAGAAAAGGTGGATTTTTTACTTGCAAATGTCCCTTAAAGGAAAATTAAAATCTCCATGCAAATATATGCCTGATCTTAGAAAAGAATGGAATTTAAAATAAAGATTTTCCTTCTCCAGTTGCCTGGTGTACAGGAAAACATTTGCAGTGACAGAAAATTTCCCTTTAACTCCCTGCTCTGTGTATCCAGACCAGAATGCAGATATGGGTGTCCTATCCAGCAGGCCATTGGTTTTACACCAAAACAACTGCTTTGAACTTCCAGTGAAAATTCTGCATATTATGGTATTCACATTTTTTTGTTTAATAAACCATTTCAGCCAATCTGAAACAAAGAAACTAAATGAGTTTAGGACCCATTTCTCTTTCATTTGTTTTACCCCCCTGTGTCTCTATATCATAATGATAGAGTGATCCAATTCTCCCTTCATGAACACATCTTGAGTACACTATAAAAATCTTTATATCAAAGATTTTATAACTTAGACAGGAATGATATCAATTTGTTTATAGAAATGGGAATAATTTTAGCAGCATAAGGTATCTTTACATGGCAGCCTTTTGCTTTAAGGAATCACAGTTTAAGCGATGCTAATTGAGAAACAGTTATTTCCCTGTGAAAAGAGGAAAAGCCACCTACTGTCTAAGGAAGGTATATTGCTTTATCTTTATTTATTGTATTCGTATGCACTTTGGCACATCTTGGGACTCCAGAACTGAGGTGAATTAAACTTGCAAGGCTGTGGGGTCAACACTGAAATTCTTGGCTCCAGCTGAATTTTAACAGTGCTCAGAGCCAGTGGCAGAGACAGCCTTAATCTGAACAGATGAGGTTCTGACACTGCAGGTCTGCAGCTGGATTAGTCTGAAACATAAACCACAGGGGGGACACTCCAACCTCTGGAAGAAGGCTGGAGTCTCCCCAGTAAATCCACACAAGCATTCAGCTCCAGTGAGGAGAAGAAAAATTATGAATGGAGCCAAGGGGAAAGTTTCAAAAACTGAGATACTGAACACTTTGAGGAAAGACTGACTCTTGTTTCACTTCCATCCCTGTTGCCACAAGGTACACAAGAAAAAATTGTTTTCAGAAAAGGGAGAGATCCAGGCCCATGTAATTTCCCACCACTGAATTCATTTACATCATTAAGAATTAGCTCCCTCATATTTCCCTTATTTCAAATTTCCAAGTTAGCAAAGCCTGTAAGCTTTTGCTATTAAGCTTGTCCATACTTCAACATTTACATTTGCATCTCTTTTTCTGGTACATTATTCATTACCTTATTTATCTATCTTTTTAATTTTTATGCCCATCTGCTTAATTATCTTCTTAGAGAGATTATCAATGCCTTCCATTTTCTTTGATGTCAATTTGAAAAGGGACAATGGGCTTAGAGACAATCATCATTTCAGCCATTTTGATGACATGCCTTGTCCTTTGACCAGCTTGGCAATCATCTGACCCCCCTCCTGACCTTTGCATAATTACCTATCCAATTTCCTTATCACCATTCTCCCTTTCAGCTCCTAAAAGCAATATAGCTGTGGTCACTGTCAAAGTCAGAGTGACCTTGTTAGGAATCCCTCTATTGCCCTAATGAGATAACCAATTAATCACTTATTCCTTTATCTCAATCTCAAGTAATTTCTAAAACTCCTGTTATGTCTTCTTTTTTATTTTGACTAAATGTTAATTAACTTGACCAACTTTGCCTCTTTTGCATTCACCCATCATTTAAAACAATAAAATGTATCTGAATAGTTTTGTTCCTACATTTCCTCCAAGTGTTCAGAAAGATGAGTCACTTTCCAGATTAATTTTCTTCCCCTACTATGTACTCCTTAAATAAGCACAAAGTCTCAGAAAATTTTGTGGAAGCAAATTCTGTGGAGCTAATCCACAAATAATTCACAATAATAAATATCAAGGTTTTTTCTGAAAAATTTATGCTTCGACTTGCTTTTATGCTAAAGTTGGAGGATATTCTACCTGCTTTCCCTGCTGATTTCCTAAGTCTTTCAAAAACTCCAGGAGAAACAGATGGACCACCCCTGGAGACCACTAGAGAAAACTATAACTGTTAAAAAAGTAAATTTGTTACAGATTTGTTCATTTGGTGTGCCTAACCCCTTCCTCTGCTTCTTAAACTTGCAGAAGTATGTTCCACACTTCTCAGAGGAATCTGCCTCCATACAAACACTGCCCCAGTTGAAATGTATCAAAGACTAGTGCAGAATGGAGGCAGGAAATATCCACAGAGGCATCGATTTATAAAATTATTTGGGTTAGAAGGGTCAGAGACCATCAAGTTCCAATCCCCTGCCAAGGGCAGGGATGTCTCTCACTATCCCAGATTGTTCAGAGCCCCATCCAACCTGTCCTGGGACACTTCCAGGGATGGGACAGCCACAACTTCTCTGGGAAACCTGTGCCAGTGCTTCACCACCCGTGAAGTAAAAAATCTCTTCCTAATATCTAACCTAAACCCATCCTCTTTCATTTTAAAACCCTTGCCCCTTCTCTTGTCACTATCTATCCGTATAAAAAGTCACTCTCCCTCCTTTTTATGACCCCTGTTAAGGTACTGGAAAGGCACAGTAGTATCTCCCCAAAGCCTTCTCCAGTCCTGCCTTTCTAAGCCTCCTGTGTTCCAGGCATAATGGGGGGAAAAAAAAAAAAAAAAAAAAAAAAAAAAAAAAAAAAATAATAAAAAGAATCTGTCAAGTCCATACACATTCAACAGAGTGGGTTAAGGAGATCTTTATGCCAAGACAATGTCAGCTGTTGCTGTGCAGCATCAGCCCAGGTATTTATAGCCACAGCCACGTTTGTGCTGCTTTCAGCTTGACTTGGTAAGCTTTAAAAGTGCACATATAAATTGAGCTCAGCTGTCCCTGGCCTAGATCTCCTCTCAGGTCAGATTCCAGGGGTAACTTGTGAGGAGCCAGCTCAGGTGTATGCAGCCACAGGATATGCATTCCTCGGGAGAAGTTGAATCAAGGCTGAGAGTACAGGATCCAGCATGTTGTTAGGGATATCAGGCAAGCTGGCTTTCAGAGAAAAGACACTCATGGAAAGGAATATCTTCCAGGAGATGTCAGGTGAGACAGGCATTCCGTAGTCTTTTCATCTGAGTCCCAGACAAGTTATTACAATAAAAAATTGAAGTGAAATCTTTTGATAGATATATACAAATTTTGAGGTTGTAAAGGGCTATTCTTATTCTTCACTCTGGTCTATGAATAGCAGTGTTGTGGGCTCTTGCTACACCCCCATCCTTGCCATCCCAGAATATCTGCCTTGAAAGCATAAAATTCTCATTCAACAAAATTTCTCTGCAGCAAGTACTTTTAATTTTGCCATGAATCCCTCCAAAACTGCACATAAACAAAGTCAACAGATGTTAAATGTATGATCAATAGGCAAAGGCTGTAACTGAACAGCATTCATCTCTCCTTCAAAACTGACATGTTCGTGGAGGGAAACAGTGCCAAAACAAACACAAGCAAAGCAATAGCCTGGAAATACTTTAAACATATTATTTGAATTCTCAGAAGTATCATTTTTAACTTAAAGTAAACATTGGCATGCAAACCTAACAGTCTGCGTAATCCAGTCTTGAAGTGTAACTTTATTTGTTATGGGGATTTGCTCAAGGAAAGGGGGAGGGAGGGTGAGGTGGGAAAATAAAATAAAAGCGCCCCTCCTCCCAAAAAATTCTCCTCCTACTACAAAGAGGAACCGGTTGTTTCTGCAATGCTGCAGACATTTCACAAGGTCATGGAAGAGGCTGTCTCAAGCTGCTTTAGCAATTTGGGAGGGAGGAGGGATTGAATTGTCATGCACTTGGATGTTCACTTGGCACACCGGGATGGGGAGCCTTTGTGGCTGTGCTAATATCAGTCAGAGGCTGGGATGTGCCAGCCAGATTCCCACCCTCACGAGCACAGGAGCTGGGTTCTGTGGGATTACTCTTCTGTGAGAGAGGAAGGGCCATAACCCTCCCTCTTTGGGAGCCTCTGGTGTCATGCTGTGGCCCACCAGCTTTTCCTGAAATAGTGCCGGCTCCTGGCAATCTCCAAATAAAGTCTTCAATTAACAGGGAAACAAAAGCCTCTGAGGACTCTAGCCAGGATGTGCTATTAAATGGGAGATGTTGCAGGCACCTTTTCCAGCTGAGAGAGAAATGAGGAGAAACATACCCAAAATATTTTAACAAGACATAACTGGCAGAACAGCCCTCCCTTGCTGGGGATCAATTTTATGTACTAGGGAAAAAAAAACAGAAACCTTTATACAGTAATAGAGTCATTAAGGTAGGAAAAGTCCCCGATGATCAAGGAGTCCAACCACTAACCCAAGACTGTCTAGTCCACCACTAAGCCACTGTGTCCCCAAGTGCCACATCTACCCATTTTTTAAATACTTCCAGAGATGGTGACTCAATTTTCCTTGTCAGACTGTTCCAAGGCTTGACAACTCTTTCCATGAATAATTTTTTTCCTAACATTCAGTCTAAATCTCTCCTGACATAGCTTGAGGCTGTTTATGATTTTTTTTTCCCATCTGCATACTAGCCAATAATCTGAATTAACTAATAAAGTGAATGAGTTTTCTTGGCTTTATAGGCATTAATTCTTCATATTGATGGAGTTATCTGACTTTCAGGACTCAATCTTCCTTAATCATGACTGTATCATCTTCACTGCAGAACTAAATCTTTATTTTATTATTAATTTAATGTTGTGGCTATTGGCATACTCTCATACACCATTTATACTCACTATCTGAACAATAGAGTTTCACTTTATATATCTAAGATTGAAATACTTTGTTGAAGCTTATTATCTAGTTTATGTCTGTGGACAGAGAATTAGAAACAAAATATGAACAAAATCATTCTGTGCTGAGGTATTTTAATAAAAAGAGTGACAGCCACTGCTTAGGGACTGGCTGGGCACCAGTCAGCAGATGGTGGCAATTGCATTGTGTATCACTTCTTTTCTACATTCTCTTATTATCACTGTTATTTCCCCTTCCTTTTCTGTCATGTTAAACTTTATCCTAACCCATGTGTTTTACCCTTTTTCCAACTCTCTCCCCCATCCCACAGAGGGGAAGTGAGTGAGCAGCTCTATGTGTTCAGCTGCCTGCTGGCTTAAACCACAACACTGCTCCATACAGAAAATGGAGGAGAATTTGTCTCCAATTAATATTAAATAATCAAATATTCATTGGAACAAAGAGGCAAACTGGTTAAGTAGTTAATGCTTCTGTGTAGATCACATGCAAGATCGTATTTTAAATCTCTGCCTTAATGACTGTTTAATTATTTATAGAAAATGGAAACACTTCAATGGCAAGTTCAGAGAGACACCTGCCTCCATACTGTCACTGTCCAGGAACTCAGCCAGTTCCCTGTTTTTGTAGCTCTTATCTGGGCTGTGGAAATATGAGGCTGAGTTCTAGGTCTCCCAAGAAGAGGACTTGAAGTTGAATTCCTTCCATTCTTGGTGAATCCCAGAAGGCATCATACACGTGCAGATGGACATCAGCATTTTTCCTCCAAATTTCAAAACAATTGTGCCAATGTAGAATAGAGAAGAGAGTGTGGGGGGAAAATCGAAACCAAAAATGAAAGTTATATCCAGTGTTTTCAAATCTTGGCAGCTCCTGGTTTCAGTTTTAGCCGGAGATTCTCAGCACTACTTTTGAACAGCAATATATTTTCATAAGGTGACTGCAGACTCATAAACTACTGAGTGACCAGAAGTGGTTGCTATGACTGAAAAATATGACAGAAAATTATTTAAAGAAAAGGGAAAAAAAATAGTTTACATCCCACCCATTCTCCTCTTCCCCACTTTCTTAAAAAAAAAAAAAACAAAAAACAAAAAGAATTAGAAGAGAAGAAAACAAAAACTCAGCCTAAATGAAAGCCAACTCACCTCAGGAAAATAATTTGGCATCAGCCTTTATCGACAGCTGCACTTCACTGCAGCACCTGTGTGTATCATTGCAAGTGATGAATGACTGGGAAGGCTGTTTTGTATTAGTGAAACACGTTGTGGCAAAGCTTGTATTTATATTTACAGGATGAGTTTGAGTTGGACCTGTCTTATGAGACTCAGATCTTGGTGGTTAAGGTGGGATGTATTGGCTGTGTAGATGTTATTAAACTCAGGAATGCCTCCAGATTTTAAGGTCTGAGTAGATACATTGGCCATGTCCCAACTTGGTGTTAGGGTGAGACTTGTCTCCACCCTCTCCCAAAGTTCTGGTTTCATTGAAAACAATGATTTTGATAAACAGTTAAATATGAGGGTCTATGTAAAAAAAGAAGGGAAAAATATATAAGTAATAACCTCACTGAATAGAACAAACTTCTGTAGAATTCAAAAGTAATCATGTCGTTTGATACAAATTCAAAAATAATTTCAGGAAAATAAGGTGGGGAGTGGAAAAGGAGCTGAAAGAAAGAGGAAAATCATCTTATTATTGTATTGTAAAATGGCATTTTCACAAAGGGATTAACTTGCATCAGAGAAGAATCTTAAAAGGAGGATAAAAAATAAACAAGCCAAACATAAGGCATTGGACAAAACACTTGTCCACTAAAACTATAGAATTGTTTCACACACAAATAGAAAAGAAATTCTTTTGGATTAATCCAAGCTGAAAATACTTTTTCTGGAGATTTTTGTTTTTCTCATTAAGTTGAAAGCTCTTCGTATTTGTACTGCTTTAAGATATTTATTTCCAGAAGATTACTTCAAATCCCATTGAGATCAGCAGAAGACTATCAGGTGACATCAGTTATTGTTCATTTGAAGTCCATGAGATTAAACCTTTTCTTTTTTTTCTGTAACTTTGTGAAAGTTTTGTATTGCCAAAGCCAGAGAATCTTCTACATCTGGTTCTTCTTTTTCTTTTCTTTATTGCATTTTGGAGAGATTATAAATGTTAATAGTTTCAAATTACTTATGGAAAACAAAACAAAACACACAAAAGCTTTCTTCTCTTCTCTCAGTAGTATTTATTTTGGGGATATATTTGACTTAACATTATGATAATTCTGGAATTACGGATTCTTGGCTAGTGGAAATTGCAAAAATCTAATTGATGGATAAACAACAGTTAATACTCTTAACAGTCTACTTCACCATTTCTTCCAAATCAGATTGTCATAGAACACAGACCAGGCACAGAACAGGACTGAGTAATTTTTACTTATCTAACGTGCACTGGTTCTAAGATACAGGAATGAATTTGGTGTGCATCAGTTCTGTTACCCAAGCTGCTTCCCCAGACACCAATATTTAGATTTTTTTTAAAGTGTTTGCACCAATATTTTTGCGGAAATAATGTGATCACTTATTACCAGGTATTTATTTTCATTTTCCTACTTTTTGATGAGGGTTTCAGTTGGTAAATATTGTTCATCAATACAGTATAATACAACCAGAATAATTACTTTTTCTTTCTCAATTCCTGACTGTTATTTAAAATCATCCTATATGTTGTTGAGTACCAATAAAAAAATTCCTGCAATCTAAAGTCCAGCAGGAAGTTCAATTTTTGACATGCACTAAGCTGTCCCAAATACATTGTGACCTCCACTTATCCTCCAATTTGCTCAGCTGAGTGGTTCAAATGCACAACTGAGTTTGTTACAGTTAAAATCTTAATGCATATAAGGACATCTTTTTCTGTCATTAGAATTGTTTCTCCATCTTTCTCTTCATATGTACACACATGCACACATACACACACACATATAGGTATTTTATCTTGAAGGTTAATGAAGTTCTTTTAAATAAGGAAGAAATTTCGTTTTCTGAACTGTAAAGAAAAACTCCTTGGCAAAAAAATGTATTTCAAGCTGATCAAAATTTGACTTTCACACTCCCTTTTACACTGTATATTTATAATATACATATTGACAAGAAATTAGAAGTTCAAATTAAAAAAGAAAAATATTTTATTCAGGAATTATAAAATTGTTTATATTTACAGAAAAACAATTTAAAAATTAATTTCTTATAAATGTTGCTCTAGTCTATAAATTAGTTTTTATGATGAAGTTCTCATGATAGAGTTACTGTTATAAAACATAGTTGAATCCCAAGACTTAATTTTTGTCATTCTAATTTAAGCTTATATTTGAAAATTAAAATAGAATATATTATTATAAATAATAATGGAGATTATACTATTATTTTTACAAATGGTCTTTCATTTTGTCCATTTTTCAAGGTAATCCTTGTGTTACGCAAAGAATTCCTTAGGAGGATGAGATAAATTTGCCTAATTACTACAGGTGTGATATTAGCAAATGAAGTGATTGCTTTAAAATGAGTCTGATGCCTGCCATGGGTGTCAAGGGATTTCTCTATTTGCCTGGATCTAATTCTGCTGAAGGAAATCTCAAATGCAATTAGCTGTTTCTCCCTCTTTTGTACAACAGGAGAAAATTAGCTGCTTAATCAATAATGAATGCTTCTCAACTTTACCAATGAAAACTAAAAGTGTGTGTTGGCGCTTTAAATAATTACAATATTTGAGGTTTGGTATAAATTGGTTTGCTCGCAGAATGCTGCACTTGTTTTTATTAAAAGTCTACATGGAATACTTGAGAGGGAGATCATCTTCCCCAACCAAGAGCAATTTGGTCCAAGCCACTCATCAGACACAGCCTTTGGGATTCAAGGAAAACAGGCAGGAATGCACCACGTCAGTGGCTTCTGTGCTCTGCTTACAGGACAGACATGGAATAATACTGGAATCAGTGGTGAATTAAATAACTTCAGATTTTGAAAACAATGTATCCATATTGGTCTCAAAGCTAAGTTTTATCTAATTATGGTAGTTCTGCCTAGTCAGACCCAAGGGACCAATGTGTTCCCCAACACTTTCAGCATCTGAGCATCTTCTGTCCACCAAACCACAGGTCAGCAGGGTTGTGACTTCTGCTTTATTTCAGGTAAGCTGGGAAATTGGAATTCACATGATATAAACCTTCTTTGACACGTCAAGCCTTCTCTGGAAAAGACTGATTTGCACGTGGAAGAGCAGTACAGACATAGAAGGAACCACTCAATTTTTTTTCTGCGACTTTTTTGAAAGGGTCAACTGCACGGACATTCACAACAATTCCCTGAGAAAGCAGACATGACAGTAGTAACGCTAATATAACTTTGTCCAAAATAAACTCTATTTTTGAGCATCAGTTTTGCAGGATTTTCTTTTCTTCCTTGGGACCGTTGATTACCTGCCACAGCCCGTATCTGTCAATCACCTAAAGAACTTCCTCTACATGTGCTTACTCGGGGTCATTCTCTTTAAAATGTACACATTTATGCATTGTTAACTTATCCTTTGCAATTATTAACCCTTCTTGTCTTACAATGGAAATTTGGTTTGTTTTCAAGCTGTGATGCCAAGTCATCCTGTTGTTTTTAAATAAAAATCATGACATCTCTGTCATGGAGTATTATCATTTTGAAATCTCAGAACTTTTACTGGGCTGTTCTTGATGAGGATGCAAATGGCCTTAATGATTGGTTGCAGGTTCTCAGCTATGGTTATCCATATATTCTTTTATATCTTTTCTTTTTGTTTTGTTTTGGTTGGGGTTTTTTTTGTTTTGTTTTGTTTTGTTTTGTTTTGTTTTGTTTTTGTTTTTGTTTTTTTGGGGGTTTTTTTGTTTTTTGTTTTTTTTTTGTCTTAAACATGTCCAGGATTTTCCAAATTCATGTAGATTTAATGTATTTGTCTCTGACTTATCTCTCACTGCTGCAAGGATTAATTATTTAAAACAAGAACATATCACTATCTGATACAATTACCCGACCTTTTAATGAAACCAAATCTATAAAAGAAATTGAAGAATCAGGTGCAAAAAACAATTTTGCTATATATATACAAATATTTATATGATCAATATAGTGTAAATGTTTTTCTGTTACAATATTTCTCTTCGGCTTTGTCTGCTTCACCCTCCCTACCATCATTTTTGTATAAATTTTCAATTTGTTTCACTCTGTATTCCTCTCTGTCTGTCCTCTTACTTACTCCATTCTTCATAATCAAACCATATTCAACTTTAGGTATTTATACAGTCCTTTATGGCTTCATCAGTTTTTCAAGAAGACAAAACAAGGTTCTTTGCTATTGTTACAATATCCTTACTTTACTGCTTCTTTTGAGGATGTATGCTACATCACATTAATCTATTATGATTTTACTTTATAAGCACATCTTCTATCGAGGGGCTTTTCTTATCCATGAGGTGAACTGCAAATCTGCACAACTGAAGTTGGTAAAACCAGTCTGTGTTCTTCGGGACGCTGTAGCTGGTTACAGAAAACTTTCTAAAAATCCCCCATACCCTGGAGGTAGAATTTGTCAAGATGCTCACATAATTGAAATTTTCTATGGCTGTTAAGAACCAAGAGAATAGCAGTTCTTCCCTCCAAATGAAATCTCACTGCCAGATTTGTATGACATTTCATGATCCAAACTTAATTTGTTATACATTGTTCCCAGAAGGTGAGATGAGATTACATGGAGCCATACATTAGTTAGAAGATTTATTTTACACTTACCCACTCAAAGTTCCTTTCTAGTTATTCAAGCAGAATAGAGCGATCTTGATTAGTTAATCTCTCTACATCAGCGTTTTTTTCCACAGAGCACTTCACAGAAATGTTTTAAAATTTCACAATTAAAAAAGCAATTAAAAAGGATTATCAAAATCAAAGTTGATCTTTAATTACTGCCTATATCTAGATCTTTATTCCATGATATACCAGATAAAATACTCTTAAAAATGCTTTGTTAATAGCTTTTTATTACTGAGAACATAGGAAATTTCAGTCTTTTGAGGCGCGTCCCTTTTTAGATCAACTTCATTTGCAGGTTGTCATCTAAAACTTTATTTCCATCAATCTTGTCTTGCTCTAGCTGAATAAGCCATTCCTTTATCTTCTGCCCACTGTGAGAATTGGCCACCTTGCAATGACTCGGGTACTGTGGTCAAAGTACTGCTGTAATTTCTCCAGTGAAAAATTGCTTTCTATCTCCACCTTAGTGAGCAAATCTCTTCTGGCATCTGTTCAGTCAAGTCTGCCTCTGTGAATACCTGCAATCGATTTTTGGACATTAGGACTTCTAGAAATATTCAGGGAAATATTCAACTTCTCTTTTTCCTCAGACTGGTGCTGGCATAATGGTTTGCTAAAAGTCTTTGCAGTTTTACAGTTCTTGCTGAAAAATAGCTGTTGTTGAGCAGAAACAATAGCAAAATAACAAAGGTTCTCCAAAGATGATTTTGGTTTGACTAGTTGTAGCATTTATATGAAAAGAAGGGAAGAGAATTAAAAATGCTGGTACTCAGGACAGCTCTGTGTTTGAATGTATTCAAGAATATTCTGAATAATAAAGGAAGGATTTTTTTAAAAAAACTGAAAAAACATATTAAAAACAATAGCATATATATAAATAGAGATATCACTGGATTGAAAATCTCACCATAATGAAATTCCTGCTTGGTTACATCAACATTTCTTTTTCTTGTTAACCTCAGATTGCCAGTGAATTATTGCTTCTCAAAAAGGACCTAATTTCACATGACTTTAATATGAAAAACAGTGAGGGTGAGGCTCACTTCACCAAATTTCAGCAACATGAAAACTGCATCTTGTCTAAGCAAGTCACCTAAGGCTTGACTCACACACCTCACAGTGTTGAGGATCACCTGAGTTGTACTTGGAATCCAGTATCTATTTGGTCTCCAATTGCCTTTCCAAAGGGAATCTCTTCCAGCCTCATGTGAATATCTCAGATTTATAGGGGGTTTTCAAACACTACTGAACATTTTCTTCAAGCTACCTGAAAGCAGACTTGATTTCCAAAGTGTGGCACCAAAGATGTAAAATGATGAGTAATTTTATCTAATTCGGGTGTCTTAATCTACGTGTCAGAGTCTCCACATTTTAGTTTTCTATAAATAGGTGTCTGGATGTGAGCTGGGGGTCTGAGGTCAACAAAGACTTAGAGAAATGCCAGGGAAAACAACCAAATGAGGTCAGCATGTAATAATAAAGATTTATATATATAGATATAAAAAATGAAAGTTTTTTGAAGTTCTTCAGGGTTGAAAAGACAAAGAAAGCAATAATTCTCAAATTCCCTCCTCCCATGTTGAGACACCCCTGGATCATTACATTATGCTACATCCTACTACAGAGAAGATCAAAAGCTCAACTTCTGCCCTTAGAGTTTGTGGGACCCTGAACCCAACTTGTTTGGACTAGTGCAAATTGATATATCCAAATCAATAAATCCCTTGTTGGCCTCTTTAGCTCCATCTGAACTCCTTCACAACCACACTGAATCCCTACAAAGACAGTACAAGCACAAGGCAAGCAAATCTCAGGGTCAGGTGAGGCTTTTCTGAAGTGACAGCTGAGTGAGGACCTTGTCAAAGAACTGTAATAGTCACTCTCCTCTCCAGCACAAGCATGAGGCCATTAGGCAGTGTTTTCAGACTCTCTCTCACATAGGAATTTTATGCTGCAGTAAGACATGAAATCCCAATGTTCTCAAAATCTTTCTTTTTTAATATCTGGATTCTTTCCTAATTATTTTCAGATTAATTCCCAGCTAATACATAAGGATGAAATTTGGCTCATGACCTGTAACCCTAAGCATGTCGTAATTCTGTTACCAATCTGCTGATTTCATGGGGGGCTTAACAAGCACCATATGTGACACAGTGTGTTCCTGTGCATTAATGTGGCCTAACGATCCAGGGAACCCCTGGCACCATCCTGCCTTGCCACACCATCAGCAGCTGAACAATGGCAGCACCAAGGTCTGATGGAATGGGTTTTTTTTTCCATGTGTGTGTCCTCAAGGCTGAAAAGGACTCTCAGGAGCCCCATAGTGTGACTGTGCTAACCAGTGTGGGATTTGCCTCTGATGGGTGCATACCCTCAGGTGATGAACAAGGTAAATGCCATTTTTCCCCAACCCTTGTGATGACTATGCACATGCTGTTCAACTCAGACACAACTAACAAAGGATGCAAGAGCAACAAAATTCCCTGAGCTGTGTTAAAAAGATTCACACAGAAGGGGAAGCCCTGAGGGTGCTTTGGAAGAAGGAGCTGGCTCGGGCCTGAGAGCGGAATTGTTAATAGTGCTAATGAAGAGGTCAGCATACAATATCATATCAAATCAAAAGGTGAAACAGATTTGACATCTTAGCAGCCAAGTTAGAAAAGAGACCAGCATTCAGAGATTAACTGTCTACTGGTCCAAGTGCATCCCTGGACACACAATGCTTGACCCCAAGCCCAGAGACATCCATGGGAGTATTTCTACCTGCTTCAGTGGGATGTTTCTATTCCATCTGATGGGCATGGCACATTTCTTGCTGCTGAAAGAAAGTTTGGTTTCATGCAGTAGAAATGGCTGTTAAATCACAGGCTGTCCCCCCTCTGAATCATAACAGAATCATAAAGAGCCTTGGGTTGGAAGGGACCTTAAAGACCATCTAGTTCCAGGCCCCTGCCGTGGGTAGGAGTGCCACCCACTAGATAAGATTAAAGTGTCCCTCAGCCCTATCCTGGACCTGTTCCCTCCTTCAGGAAGGCCTCCATTTTCCACTCTTGCTTCAGAGAAGAAGCTGTTGTCCCTTCCCTCCTTCTCTCTTTGCCATACATTCTCCTCCTAATCGCCTGTCCCTGACACCAACCCATAAAATCTTGCAATGCTAACTACACAATTAATCCTTTCTTAAACCTACATATGAAATGGCTCTTACAAAACACCATGGATCTTGTGCATTGTCTGAAAATGAGCTCCAAATCTAAAGGTTTTCAGGCCTGTGGGGGAGAAAACCCATTACATGTGATAGCTCTCTGCAAATGTGGGCAATTACAGTTAGAAAAATCCTCATTTTACCACCGCTGAAACTCTCTGTGATCAGCTGCATTCACAGTTGCTACTGTACAGTCTTATAGACTGTAGGACTGAAAAAGCTTCACTAATGATTTCTACATTGGACCAAATTATATCCTTGACAATAATGTGTTCCTGAGAACCTTTGCTCACTTCCAGCCGTCACCATCGGGGCCACAGGCTGGCACAGATGAGCCAACACACTCCTCCAGACCTGCACTTGTGTTTCAACAATAAAAGCCCAAAAGCAGAATGTTTTCTTCTCCGTCTCCTCCCTCCCAAATGCTACTGATCGTCCTATTACCATGGCAACCAACTCCTGCTGGCATGATCAAGAAAAAAACTGATTTGGGATTTTAATTAATTGCTTGGAAATGGAAATGTAACAGTGACTGGCAGTTCAACTAAGCACGTTTGCAAAGTGAATAAAAATAGAGTTTCTGAAATACTTGAAATTGTTTCACTGGATATAACCCACATTTTTTACGAGACACCTTAATTTATTCTGCTTCATAAAATAAATCTGCCAAATGTACTAAGCCATTTTGTCAACACAAATCATTTTGGCAAATACTTTAATCCTTCTTCTTAACAAAATGTATTGTATTAAGAAAAAAAAAATCTAACCCATCACTATAAACCCATAGGTTTGATCTGAACGGATGCCTTTTTCACCAGTAGGTCATATTTATAAAAGGCTTTCATCTTGCCTTCACAAAAGAGGATGTTCTTCCTCCAATGCACGTGATCACTCATTAACACTGATGGCAGCTACACACCCATATTCAGCAGAGAATGGAACAGAAATGGCTTTCAGTTGATTTTTACGACCCCCCAGTCTCCTTGCTTTCAAAGAAAATAGAGTTGTCATTGTCTGGGTATGGCACTGCCCTCTCCTGCGTGCTGCCAGTGCTGCTGAGGTGGTGCCATAGGTCCTGCATTGCTCAGCCAAGAAAAAGCCCATTTCTCTCCAAATCTTTAGGAACAAGAGGATTAGGATATCCCTGTTGTCTCTATGCAGGTCTGGGTATCCTTAGTTTCCAGCATCATGCTAATTTTGTAGGTCTTGTAGTTTCACATTATTCATTTTATATATATATATATGTATATAGATATAAAAAAACCAAAACTTGTTTTAAGAAATTAGGAGAGGCTGTGAAGAATTCAGAAGCCTCACATCACACCTGAAACTGGAAGTAAACTTCATCAACTGCATGAAATCCTCCAGTTATCTCTCCTGAAAGTATGCATTTGAGGTGGGGGTCGGGCTCTACTTCCAGGTAACAAGAGATAGGACAAGTGAAAATGGCCTCAAGATCTGCCAAGGGAGGTTTAGATTGGATGTTAAGAAATATTTCTTCACTGAAAGGGTGGTCAGGTATTGGAACAGGCCGGCCAGGGAAGTAGTGGAATTACCATCCCTAGAAGTTTTTGGAAAACATGAAAATGTGGTATTTAGAAGCAGAGTTTGGTAGTGAACCTGGGTTAATGGTTGGACTTGGTGCTCTTAGAGATCTTTTCTAATTTTGATTCCTTCCTTCCTACATGATTCTTTGATTCCCCACCTGGAGATGTTGGCCTGATTGCACAATAATGCTGTCACTTTGTCACAATAATTTTTGTGTCCACATGGAGACAAAAAATTCTATATTACTGCTGAAGGACTTCCTAATTCACAAGAAGAGTCAGGGCTCCTGGATAGAATCAGGACCCTTCACTACCAATGCCTGTCTTGCCTTCCTCCTTTGAGATTTTAGCTTTCCACTTATTTTTATTCTTTATAGGCCAGTGGTCTCCCTGACAATCAAAGCTAAAAATAATTCTACATTAACTCACCTACTTTCACATATTTACTCATTCTCCTCCTAGCACATTTTGTCAATATTCCAGATGAAAAATACCCTGCAGCTCTCACTACCAGAGTATTAATTCACATCACAGGATCACATGGCTGACCCAGAAGTTGCTAAACTTCCTTACTCAGTGACTTAATTATATTTGAGAGGTGACTGGTTCTTGCCAGTTTTCACACATTGACAATGTTGCACATTGGTGAACACCATTCACTCATCCCCTGAACTCTACTCCAACTCATGGTAGACAGCCTCAGTAAGCAGAACTGTACTTAATGATCTGACTTGAGTTTAATCAACTGTTTTTAAATATTACACATCACAGGGTTGGAAGACGTTCTGGAGAGGTTTTGGGGTTTTTTTTATCTTGGGCTATATTTATTCACCATTCCCCATGGCTTTTCCTTTCTCTGTGGCATCTTTAAAATACAGGTAATAATTTCCATTACTGGAACATCTTTTAGGACCCAAATATCATTAAGGCAGTAGAAATTGTGAGAAAAAATGAAAACACCAGAAATCTGGTGATTATCTATCTCTTATGGTCTTTATCATCTATTGGTATTTCTAAGGCAACTATCCTTGTGTTATCTAAGCACTGTAATATAATACAATCACTTGCAAGTTGTATCTAAGTGCAATGGGTTTTACTTATTAATAACCTAGCACTTATCTTCAAAGTGCTTCACAAACTAATTAATTCTCCCAGCACCTTCTCCCTGTCTGGCAGGTGAGACAACTATTATTCCCATTAAATATATCATTCTGATTATTACTTGAGGAAATAAGGTTAAGTTACTCATGCTATCTCCCAGAATAGACAGTGAGTGCTGGAAAGAGCACCTGAGCTCAGTTATTAAGGAGAAAGGTTTTTGACCTGATTTGAGACCACCTGGACAACATCATTGGTAACAAAATAATTATGTTCTTCTTTAAAAATTAGCATGGCAAAGCACGATGGGATTCTTTGTCTGAGACTGACTATTTTTTGTTTGTTTGTTTGTTTTTAAAAAGGGCCCTGACCAACCAGCTCCATTCTGCTGTGTGAGTCATCCACATGCATCGGGCTTGTGAAATGACTTACACTGACTTGGATGCTGCAGTTTCATGTGCTCCATTATGTTGGCATTATGCCTCAGCCAAGCAAATCCTGCATTCAAGTTTCTGCATCTTCCAGGTAAGGAAATCACATGGGATATTTAAGATATTTAACAATCATGGAAAAAAAATAAGTAATAGGTAATACTAGGTAATAATAGTGCCTACTTGTTAAGTTGTTCTAGTTTCTAGATCATTCAAAAGCATTTCTGCCTCATCAGACTGTTTACAACTCTGGTTCATCTGAAGGTATGGATATCTCAGGCTGTGTGAACACACATTTAAGAACTAATTCCACTCCTCAGAGCTTCAATGGCTAGGTTGGTATTAGGATCATGCCATGGGATATTGCACAACTATTGGCAATAGCTAATGACATTCATCAGATGAAGTAGTTCCAGGAGGTAAACAAAGATAAAGGCATAACAGTTGCCCAAGAGGAGGTGTTATATTAATTACCCCCATACAGCACAGCAGCCTTATCAACCTGTAGGGTGGCATAAAAGCTACTTAAGCTCCCATTAGTTGTGTAAGGATGGCACAGTAGGCAGAAATCCACCAGCTGCCTCCTTGGAGGAGAGTACCTTCCTCAGGGTCCCTGCCAACAGAAACATTATGCAGCAGGATTAAAGTGTGTTTTAATTATTTGCTGAAGGTCAACATGACAGTGTAGCCATTAAGTATATACATACACATACAGACACACATAACTTTATTCCTATAGAATTAAAAACATGAGAAATTGGATATTGGCACACCTGTGTTCTATAAGGATGAAGAGGGAACTTCAAAAGGCTGGTTTGAGTTTCAGGAAAACACTCCAAGCCTTTGAGGTAAAATTCATCTGCCCTAACTTGGACGTTTTAAAACTAAACAACTACGTCTGAGCTCGTCACTCCAAGCTCCCTTGGTGGGGAGAAATGGGCATCTCCAGAGTGTAATTCATCTTGGCCCATTATAAGTGTCTGAGAGAGACTGGATGAGCCACTCTCTGGAGGTCCTCATGTGTCTCTGTCACCTCTGAGGAGAACCTAGCTCAGATTTGGACTTTTAACTTTTTGATACATAACATTGTGTGAAATGAATTCCTTATATCCTCCTCTCAGGCTTGGTTCCAGCCCCTTCACAGCCAGCTGGTGTTGACATGGAAAATGTAGAACAGGGTCAGTGGGCACCTGGGGCTTTTCTGCTGCTTTTCCCTCTAGCAGAACAGCGTTCCAGAAATAAAGTGGCACAAGAATAGGAAGGAAAAGAACAAGTTCTTCCTCTCAAAAATCAGGCAAAATTTGTGACACTCTGTAATTTAATAAATGAGGGACTTGCTGGCAGGACCTTCTACATCTGATATTTCCTCATTGAACCTCAATTCACAAACCTCTCTTTCAGCAGGTGAGTAATGTCTTTGACTCCAGGAAGATCACAGGGCCAGTGAAAGTTGAGCACATACATAAATGTTTTCAGGATCAGGCACATATAAATTAATTAGAATTACGTATTTAAATTGCTTTGTGGATCTTGGCCTTTGTTCCTAACCTTCATCATCTGAGGCCTGAGTCTGCAACCCTCACAGAACATGATACCAGATGTTCATTTTCCGTTTGGAAGGGCAATGCTGAGGAGGAAGGGGAGAAAAAAATCAAGACACTTTTACAGTTTTGACTGGACAGTGTGATCATGGTTTTAGTGGCAAGATTTTTAGATTGTTCCTGAGATATATCTATTTTTTGTAAAATTGCTGGAAACCTTATTTCAGGGGGGAAAAAAAAGTGCAAAGTATATGCCAGAGGAGGTCTGAGCTTTGAAAGGAGATGAGGGTACTCTGCATTTCTATGCATTTATTTGCATAAATACACAGAGACTGGGGGGAACACGTGGCAACTTTCAGCCTATTTCTAGTCAAGCTGTTAAGTCACTCATGAATCTGTTTTAACTGTAATAAATTTTAACTGTATAGAATTATTTAGACTTTTAGTGTGAAGACTATTTCTGTTCTGTTTGCATAGCACTTAGAAGAAAACAAAAAAATAATAAAAGCAAGAGCCGAGGCACAAACAAAAAATTTATTTTCTGGGCCCAAATCAACGGAAAGTAGAGAAACCACAATAATTCACCCACTTTCCTCACGGAAAACCCTTTTCTCCACATTTCAGAAGAGTTAAGTCTTGCAAACAGTCCCTCTCTGCCACTTTCCTCTGCCTCAATTTAAAATGAGAACTTCAAGGTCAATGGGAAGCAGCAACACAAAAGCACCCAATTCTTGCTAACACAGCCTGGAATAGTGGGTGGGCCGTCTCTCAGGTGAGAAAAGGCAAGCTGCAAAGCAAATACCTGAGGTGACTTCTCCTTGTTTGAGTCTGCTACCCTTAGGGCTGTGTTCTTTTGGCTGGGGATATCTGTTGATCTTACCTCTTAACAGTAATTATGCCAGACAGCTTTTTGGCTTTCAGTTCTGCTCCATAGGTAACATAAATCATACAAATTATTACCACAATGCTAAACTGTAATTACCCGCAGACCCTGACATGCTAAAAAGTGTATTAATTTGATAATATAATAAATACGTTACTGCATAAAACTATAATTATTACTTCAAAATTGACAATTATACCAGCTTGATTTTTTTTTTTCCCCAGCAGGCAACTCAGTTGTACATTGACCAAGACCAGAAATGCTATTTGAATTCAGTGAGACATATTGAAGTGTAATTTGGTAACATGTGGGAGGCTTCTCTTAAAGGGAAATGTCACTAGAGTTAGTTTGGGTTTTGGAAGTTATAATTCCATGAAGCAATAAATTACTCTGTAGTTCAAGAGGAGGAATATATCTGACAAATAGCCCAGGAAATGGGAATAATATCAACTTATCTATCAAATAGCCCAGGAAATGGGGACAATATCAACAAAATACCTAAAATGTTACCAGTGGGGAAAATAATTCACATAATAATGTAAATAAACACCCTTATTTATGTTATTTCAAATGCTGCTGGGGAAGAAAATATGAGTGACACTATAGGAGGAAATTCTACTTTTTTTTCATGGAAAAACTGACAAACACATCTGTGGGAAAGACCGAGGTCCCAATTCTGCAACTGTTTGGGTGTGGACAACCCCTGGCACAGCTCCCAGGTTTATTTTATTCAGTGGCTGCCTTATGTAAAATACATAAACAAGCCTGGGAACAGAGGTCGTAATCCAGACCTGCTCCTGCTCAGCTCAGCAGCCCAAATGCTGTAACAGCAACTCAGGATCCTGTTTCCCATTTTCTTTATATTTTGTGTCTTCCACATGGTCAATATAAACTTTTAGGAAGTGAGTTTTATATGTTCAAGCCTTCTAAAACTCAGGATAAGAATGAGTTCACTTCTTGCTCCTGACTGACCCCTTTAACTGCTGGTGCAGGAATTAGATACACACCTTTGCTGGGCTTTATGGAATTGATATTTTCACAATGAGTGTTTTTTGTGACAGTTGCTCTTTGAGCGTCTTGCTGTTATTAGGATCTTAAAATGTGTAGCTAAAGGAAATCTTCAAAAGAATTTGTTCCCAAGTTCTCTTTAACAACTTGAATACCAGTGATTTTTCAAGCTCTTTCCCTCATGTTTTATCCCCATTTATACTTTGGCTTGCAAAAGGAGGGGAAAAGTATCAAAGGAGAAGGGAATATCAAGTTTATTTCAAGCTTTAATTTCTGGGTGGTATTGCTACTGTTTAACTTTATGTATTTACAGTTACACCAGTTGCCATAGGCATTCTCTGTATTCAAAGGACAGCTATAGGCATCTTTGGAAGAGCTAAATCAGAGGATCTTCCTTCTGCAGGTGTTCCCATTACAAAAAAGTGAGACTGTGATGATTTAACTCAGTAAGCCTCATCCAAAGTTTCTAGTTGGTTTTTGGGTTTGTTTTTGTTTTTGTTTTGTTTTTTTCATTACCAAAAAAAAAATAAAGGTAGGGGAAGAATTGCTCAGAAGGAAAAAGTGAAAACTGGAGGAGATATTAAGGAAAAAATGCTAGAATATTAATATAACAGAAGTACCTGAAGTACCTGAAAACAGCTTTCTTCCTTTTCCATGGCAAAAATAAAAATAAATATATATGTTTGTTGAAAAACCTTAAAATGTCCCCATTAACATTTCTTTTAGAATACTTAAAAAAAAAAATATATATATATATGGGGGGAAGGTTAACTTGTTATCAAAAACATTTGCCACAGAAGCAGAAAACCTCCTTTCGAAACCCTTGACTTCTTTCAAGAAGGGATTTTTTTCTCTACCTACTTGCAAGAAAAGTACATTTCCAAATGTGAGGAATGGTGGGAAGATACCTATTTTGAAGAATATTCATTATGATGCTTGAGACTATACAAAGGAGTGAAAAGACCCTGATTATCTTTATGCAAATATCTGTTTGACTTCCGTGTAAATAGTCTTAACAAGGTGAGTTCCTGAGTTGCACTTAAGGGTCAGTGGAAATGAATATTGTGAAGCTTTATCATTACCTTTGGTTGTTGCTCCTCCACTGACCAGACTGAATGATGCAACAGGTCACTGAAACTGCTTGGCAGACACTCTTGCCCAGGCTTAGTGCATGTATTATATAGGGCTTTATTGACATGGTTCTCCTCAAATGCCAGTTTAGAATGTATTAATAGCTGTGGCAGAGCTTCTGGTGACTTTCCTCCAGTTGGAACAAAAGGTGAACTGTGTGAGGAGAGCAAGAAGAGAAGATTTCCAAAGTATCATCACTATTTTCAATGAAAAATGGGCTGAAAAGCCACCATATTGATGCAGAGATCTGGGTAGAATTATTGGCCAAAACTGAAAAAAAACCACTGGGGCAAAAGGAAAAAAAATAGAAAAAAAAAAAAAAGAAAAAAGTCCATAAAATTATAGGTAGTTTGTATATAAATATATATATATAGTAGGCTTGCATATAGTTTGGTACAGAAGACATGAAACAGGCTGTTGGAATATGTTGCCATACTTGGAAAAGATATTAGGACTTAAACCTGGAGGTATAAAGACTGCCTGTGTTAACTTCTTAGAGAACAGCTACTGCATGCTGGAACCTGGAGAATCCTGGAATTACAGAATCAGTTAGGTTGTTAGGTTGGAAAAAACTTTTTAAGAGCCCAGTCATTAACCCAGCATTGCCAAGCCCACAATGTCCCCAAGTGTCACATCCTCATGTCTTAAACACCTCTGGGGATGGTGTTCCGATGCCTGACAACACTTTTGGTGAAGAAATCATTCCTATTATTCAATATAAACCTCCTCTGATGCCACTTGGGGCCATTTCATTTTGTCTCACTTTGCCTTGTTCTTTGAGAGAAGAGCCTGACCCTCATGTGTCTACAGCCTCCTGTCAGACAGTTGTAGAGAGCAAGAAAGCTCCCCCAAAACCTCCTTCTGTCCAGGCTAAACAAGGTGAATTCTAATAATTTTCCAAATTGCAGGGTACACAAGTGCGGCTTTTTGACTCGATTTTTTATTCCTTCTGCTCATAGATATTTTTGGTCTCAACAAATTGCTTGTCTGAATACACATGCTGACAGTAAATATGAAGTTACGGAAAGCCTTAAATATGTTTACCTGTCTTAGGTTTTTCCTATGTAAGTGATTGTTGCAATCATTTTGATGAATCATGTTGTTTGATAGAAATAACAGCTTACATACACAACTGGAAGTTCCTTTTCCTCCTGGAGCACTTTGGGGCAAGGAGGGAAGAAAATAAAAAGGTAGCTGTGATTACTTAAATCTATCTTTTTAATAGTGTGGTAGACAGTCAGCAATGATTATGTGATTCATTACTTGCCTATAATGTTAATTATACATTATTAGCTGTTTCACTGTCTGATAGCTGGCAATTGGTGATATGATTCATAAAGTGCTATTGTTAAGCCAATCTGAAAATCTGTTTGATTTAGGTTAAAAGAAAGGGCGATAGGTCACAAGAAGTTGAAAAAAAGAGAGAGAGAGAGAGAGAGAGAGAGAGAGAGAGAGAGCATAAAGAAAAGACACCGACATAATTTGCGGTTCTATTTTTATATGAACAACAAGGTTTACAGTGAAGAGCTGTTGGATACAGTTTCGGTGAGTAAGGATTTTGCAGAGAGATTAGATCAGTTACAAATTGCTAAATCTGATGACTTAGATAAAAATTTAACCAGAGGCTTTGAAAGAGGTAGAACATGTTTCTGTGGAGAAGTGATTGCCCCGTGCTTCCGAGATAGAGCTAATCAGAGAAGGCCGCACTGGCTGCACCCTCAGTATAAAACTGAGCAGGAAAGAAATTGTTCATTTGAGAATGGAGATGATTTCCAGGCTGAAAACTGCACTTCACTCTTCAAATGCACCCTGAATTTTGGGGAACCCCCAGAAGGCAGTCCTGTAACTGCACTACAACATGTTCCCTTCCAGTGTATTTCTATCAGATCTGTGCTACCAGCTGAATAAACTGAATAAAACAATTGTTCCCTCCTCCACATTCTTTCTAGGATTCCAAAACCTTTTCCCATTTCCACAGGAAAACCACCAACTTTAACCAACCACTTAAAAAACCCAAAGAAAACAGATTTTGCCCAGAGATAGCAAATACTCCCAAGGTTAAACATTCATTCCAGACTGGTTCATATCTGCACTTTATCTGAGCTAGCGAGGGGAATTGAAGCTTCATCCTTCTTGCTCCAGCAGGCACCAGCTCAGGCAGAGTGGACCTCATCCTTTCTCTTATGTGAGTCAAAAGTGAGTTATAGATCTGAGCTTCTGCTTCCCAGTAAGGGCAGTCTCCATAAAGGCCCATCTCACAAAGAGATTTCAATTCCTAGGAATAAATACTACCTGGTTAGGAACAAATTGTTTAAAAAAGTAATAAATCCACTTAAAAAAAAAAAAAATTGAAACAAATATTTTTTCTTTCATTCATTTTAATATCCCTGTAACTCTTAGGGGAAAGAGTTAAGATGAATGTTATATCACATTGTTCTCAAAGGGATTTATGTCTTCTCTTATCCCAGATAACACTCCTAAAGGAATGAGATAAATCACACTGACCACACTGTTCTCTCATCCATTTCCTTGCAAATCCACCTCTTCTGTGCAGCAACAACCCTGAAAACAATCTTTTCAGAGAAGGCAAAGAGAAGGGCTGTGTTTCCAGAACTTCAATTGCATTAAAATACATGACCTAGAAATGCCTCATGGAAACTTTTTAGGCTATTTGCTGCTATTAAGGCAATAGTTTTGTGGGACAAAGATAGGTCTGAGAGCTAGGAATTCCTGAGTACTGTCTCCAGCACTGTCTTGACTGTCTATTGCCTGCATATCACAGTGATTGTGTGATTTATTTATAAAACATAGATTAGATTAACTCAAACAAGATTAAATTAGATAGAACAAGACACTTAAACTCTCACTGACTATTTCCTCATCTGTAAACCAGTGATATCTGTATTTACCTATTACATGGTGACTGTGAGCATTACTTAATCTCCCTAAAGAATTATCATGATTATCATTAATCTGGAACACACAAAAACAAGTCCCGATAAGGAAACAAGCTTGTGAATCAGCTGAGGTGGAGTAAAGGTACCAAAGCAATTCTTCTGCTGATCTGATAGCCAGCCATTCTTGATAAACGTTTTGGGATGGCTTCATTTCATATTAGGCATCTAAAATACAATGTTTAATATAAGATAGCTGTCTAAATTCCATCTGTAGTCCAAATGTGTGTAGATGGACGTCATGCATTAAATGAGTCAGTAATGCCATAATTCTGGGATGAATCACCTAATGGATTTCTCTTCGTTATCTGTAGAGGGAGCCTGGACAATTAGACAAGATATATTTTAGATAGTTAATGTTATCTGAGACCAAAGTCAAGAATTTAGTAACTTCCTTGAAGGACTTACAGCCACATGATGTGTTCTGCCCACACAGGAGCAGAGTAACAATCAGTACCAGCTGACTCCCAAATTCTTGTCACCACATTCCTTCATCCAAAAAAAAAATGTCCATCCCTTTTGTAGCCCACAAGACCTCATGACAGCTTTGAGAAATACACATTGAAAATTTCTGTTAATTAAGGTAAATGCTGTCCCATAGTAGAGCATGGTTAAATACTTTGTACAAGGAGCCCTTCCATTTGGGGACAGGGAGGACAGAGGGGAACAGTTTGGGGTAAATTGTGTTTCCTAGCTGATCTGTTCTTTTGGGAAGGGACAGTTGTTCCTGGAAGAAGTCACTGGTGATTAAGAATCACTTCTTCCCTCTGGAATTTCTTTTCTGCTCTACAAAGAGGTGCAGGTCCTCCTCTATGACTTTCCACCCCAGCTCTTCTCTTCTGAGGACTAATGCTCCATCCCTCTTGTGAGAACAGCTTGGGTTAGTTCCAGAGTTAACCTAAGAGCAGAACATCCTGCCTCTGTCAGAAGGAAAGAAGGAACATCTCCCACTTTGGCTCCTGCTCTGAAAGAGAGACCAAAGGACACAGAAACAAAGGTAGAGGATGTGAGGCTGCAGCGAGGAGTGGGAGTGGGGCTGAGAGGAGCCTTGTTGCCCAGGCTGAGCAGGAGCTGGGCTCAGGTTGGTGTCACAAACTCTGCAGTCACACCAGAGCCTGAATGGCTCCTGAGTAGTTTGGTTTCACACAAATGCAGAGCTGCAGCAGTGTCATGGTGCAGCTACATCACCTCCCAGGTCTGCTCAAAAGCAAGCAGGAATTTCTCCTCCAGACCACTTTAACACAGCCTAATCAGGCAGCTGCTGCCCTGATGTCACGTTTTGTGTGTGTATGTTGGGGGCCAGAAGTGAGAAATACCTTCCTAGCAAGGGAGGGGGCTGGAAGAAAACAGTGAATATAAGCAGGTGGGAACAGGGTAAGATTTACCTCCCCTTAGCAAGGCTCAGCTAAGCTGCAGAAAGGCTTTTAGGTTAGATCTAAAGCTTTTCTGAATCAAGAGGAAAGCTGCTATTGATGTAAAGCAAAATACATGGGTGAGGGTTATAGGAATGTTCCTTGTGAAGAAAAAACATAATGCAAAACCCTACATATTTATATATTTATGCAGTGAGAAGCTCTCTAAAAGCCAGTGTTTCTCTTCTGAAGTACAATGGCAAAAAGTGTAATAGGATTGAGCAGACTTTTAGAAATTTTAGAAGCCAAAACATGGCTGGCCTTTAATTTGTTATAATCTTAGAATATAAGGAGGAAAAAATCTTTCTAAGCCTAAACTATCTCTTTGTTTTTCTTAGTAAAAGGAAAACTATTTCAGATAAAATAGAAACCTCCCCGGAAAGCCATGTGGAATTTGAAATTAATCCAGACTACCTGTGAGTAAGATGTGCAAGGAAGGGTCTGCCTTGTACTGAACTCAGAATGCTGTCAGCACTTAATAATGTTAGTAGTAATAGTTCTTTTCACACACTTTTTCACTTCTCAGTGTTGGCTGGGACTGGAAAGAGCAGAGCCTTTCCAAATGGAAACAGAGAGCACTAAAAATTACATTTTAAAAACAAAAACAAAAGAAAACCAAACAAACTGAAGCTATGCTGAAGTTTTCAGTCCTTCAGTCCAACTTTGAAAACTCATTAGTGGCAGATAGTTCAGATAAGGTATGAATCCAGATGTTACTCTGTTTATCTTCAGCAAAAACATGTTCAAAATTTTACTAAAAAAAAATATGGTTTGGCTCCTAAATCTGAAATTAGACATGTAAGAAAATGCCTTGATGGGTAAGAGCATGAAGACATGCAGCTTTTCTTGACCTTAATGAGATGTTCAAGGTACTTAACACTTTTGAAAATCAGGCCACAATTCAGCAAAGCATTTCAACATGTGTTTAACATTAAACACATATTTAATCAGATTAAAGCATATACTTAAGCACATTCCTGAACCAGGATCAATTTAAACATGTGCTTATGATCTTTGCTAAATAAGGTTCTCACTTAAGTTTCTAAATAAGGTTTTGAGAGTCTAAATTTAGGGGTTTTTTATTTTATAAAAACTTCAGTCTGTTTTGAATGAAATAAAAAAAATTAAGTGAAGGGGAAAATTTTCAATACTCCTATTTGTTTTGCTAATCATGTTTATCAGTGCTTGACAGACACCAGGTAAGAAAAAATTGAATCAATAAGGAGAAATAAAAATACATATTGTAGGAAAATGTAGATTTTTCACATGCAATGCAATTTTGATTCCTTGGAAATGTTTTATATCAGATATATTTTGAACCAATATTATCCAAAATTAGAGACCAAAATTAATTTCCACTGTGTTTTCTCTAATTTTATCCATAGTGTGTGTGTCTATTGTTAATATTGGCATAAGGAACAAAAGAATTATTCCTCTCTCTCTTTATTTAATTTCCCTTCTGTTTTCCTTTAACTTCTCTTTTTCCTTACTTATTTTTTTCTTGCCCTTGTACCAGAACATGCCACATTCCATCCCTTTCTGTTAACACCCCTGCATACATTTGAGTTTCCATCAACCTCCTGTCAATCTACCAGTTGTGCAATTACTGGTGTTAAGACAAAAGCCGTGTTGATGGCCACAATTTAGATGAGGGTAGGAGTGACTCACTGGGACAGCAGCAATCCAGAGCATGTCCATGCACACGTTTGCATGGATGCGAGGCAGCCAAGGCAGCACACAGACACACAAATAAGATTGAGCAAGAAGGGTGAATTTGAAATTTGTTAGCAGTTAGACGCACAACATTCAGGCTGGGTGGTTGCCAGCTCTGCTCCATCCTCTCTGGCATTCCTGCAAGGTGGAAGACTGCAGGCCTAGCTGTGGGATAGTCTTTCCCTAAAAATATTCCCTACTTTCTCCTGTTCTCATTGGGAATATATCAAGTCTTGACTGCTTCAGAGTCTGGATGGGGCTCTGAGCAACCTGGTCTAGTGGAAGGTGTCCCTGCCCATGGCAGAAGGGTTGGAATACAATCATCTTGAAGGTTCCTTCCAAACCAAAACTACTCCATGATCTTGTGATTCAACACATGCATGTTTTCACCCTGTTTTAAGTAGGGCGGTATTGTATTTGCAGGTAGGTTATCTCTGGATTAAAATTAAGTTTTTTGGAGAGGAGGTGCTCAGGGTTAAGTGCATTAGCAGATACTGCTTAATCATCTGCAAGCTGTAAATTCATTTTCTAGCTTATACCACTATANTGAAAATTTGGCTTCAGGAGATATATTTTTCAGTCTCCAAGCCAGGAAGACCCTTAAGTGTATGCTCAACATGAATCACAAATAACATGGGAAAGCCAACGTTCTCCTGTGAAAAATATGTATGTATCTCAGTGCTTTGGTGGCTCAAGTCCTGAGACATAGATTTCTAAGGAGGCTTGAGTTCCTAAGTCCCACTGGGGAGATGAAGAGTCAAAATCCCAAACTCCTGGACCTTGATTTCCAGAGCCTGACTAGAAACTCAGAAGATCTTGGTTCATATTTTAGTTTCAAGATTTGAATCCTATGAACTCATAGGGGAGGAGGCATTCACAAAAGCCCCTGGTCTCCTAGAAAAGTCAGGCCCTCTGAGGCAATGAAGATATTCTTAACCACCTCGAGGGATTCTGCCCTGAACAATCCTCTGGTCCAAATTAGTCACTCAGCCTCAGCCACACAGTCTCATAAAATATAGAATCATAGAATCATTAAGCTTGGAAAAGACCCCCAAGATCATCAAGTCCAACCTTCTCTTGGAAGGCATATGCAGCTGCATAAAATGGTGAATTGTCTCAAGTGAGTGGAGTGACATTTCTTTATTTCTTTACACAAATATTTCCCTAAGCTCCCTGGGAGGGCACACTTATTTAGTATGTTTGTGCTTCACTGCAGGGAATGGGATATTCTCACCACAAGACTGCATCTGTCTCAAAATTTAACAGCTGATTTTTTATTACTGCACCTTCCTGGAGGTGCTGGATGGAGCTCTGAGCAAGGTGCTCTAGGGACAGGTGTCCGTACCCAATGCAAGGGGTAGGAACAAGATGATTTTTAAGGTCACCTCCAACCCAAACTTTTCTATGATTCTATTCTATGATTCTATGATTCTATTAGCTCAGCTTCAAAACTAAGTATATTGGATCCCAGAGATTCTGTGATGGATACACCTTAGAAACTTAGAATGGTTTGTGTTGGAAGGTGTCCCTCTCTCTGTCTCTCACCTGTAGAGGCACTTTGGATAGCTAGTTTAGATTAAATATCCAAATTTAACACAGCAAAAATTAGATCAGGCAAATGTGGGTGTGGGTTGTATGTTATTCTGTCTTACAGGAGGCTGAAAAATCATTCCTGATAAACTTACATGATGGTTTCTAGTGATGCTAAATGNAACTACTCCATGATCTTGTGATTTAACACATGCATGTTTTCACCCTGTTTTAAGTAGGGCGGTATTTGCAGGTAGGTTATCTCTGGATTAAAATTAAGTTTTTTTGGAGAGGAGGTGCTCAGAGTTAAGTGCATTAGCAGGTACTGCTTAATCTTCTGCAAGCTGTAAATTCGTTTTCTAGCTTATACCACTATAACTTGTGGTTCAAATTCATAACCTTGCTTAAACTAGAGCAAATCCCTGTGTGGACACACTAATTTCAGTTTTAGAGTGGCTTATCTCAGTTTATCGTAAACTTGTTCTGAATCAGCTTATGCCAAACTGGAATAAGCTTAATTTAAAATTGAAATAAAAGGATTAGGATAAATGAAATTGGTGTAAAATCACACCTTTATTTAAGCCAATACTCTGTATGCAGATAAAAACCTAGGACTTGTGTTTATTTAAAGTGAGTGTTAAAGAAAATAGAATAAAATGAATAGGGTAGTATTTCATAACCCTGTTGAGAGAACATTAGGACAACAAAGAGTTAAAAATAATGCAATTTGAAAAGAACTATTCTAAAATTGCCTAATCTCCATGGTTCAGAGCCTCTCCCATTCAGCCACATTAGACAGCAAGACCCTGCAGGCACTTAATAATACTTTTATATAGTAGCACTTTACATTTTCTGTGCTGTAAAAGCATTAACTAATTAATCTTCGCATCAACCATCTGAGGTTGAGAAGTGAGGACTAATATCCCTTCCTTAAAGATAGAGAAGATAAAATACCAGGCATGTCAAGGACGCCTGTTCCTGACTATTGTGTGTTTTGTTTTGCAAGTGAGAAGGCTTCTGACACCAAATATGATGGGATAAAGTTGGATAGCCAGAGCTGGAGTCTCCCTCC
>VXBB01011465.1:93334-116484 GCA_013399915.1 Illadopsis cleaveri
ATTCACCCTAGACAAACTGGCCAACTGGACTTGTCCAGGGACAGGGGGAAAAAAAGGAAATAATTTCAAGAATGAACACTATTAAATGATTGACAATATTTAATTTCTTCTATTACTCTGTAAACTGAGTGTGTTTTCTTTGATTATAGCAAATAGGTAGGATTCCATCTTAGCATGGTCTTGCAAAACTGAAAATCAGTCTGTTGAGCAGCACTCCAGTGTGCCTGGTTTTCAAAGACAAGATAACCCACACTTAGGACATATTTTTAAAATCATCTTATCTATCAAAATCCTTACCTAGTGAACCTTCCATAAAGTCCAGTTGGAGACTAAAAAGGCTGAAGTGATCAGTTCTGTGCAAAGAGAATTCACAGACTGAGGAGACTTCTGCTTTCCAAGGCCCAAGTGTGCAACCTGATATAGCAGCAAATACAGCACCATACATTGATTTTTCTGTTGGTTTATTAATTGACAGCTTTAGCAAAGGTTATAATGGGAAAACTTAGGAGTAATTGGAAGCCAATATTCTCATTTTGTCAACAATTTCTGTTTCTGGACACATTTGTGTATCAACTTCACCTCGAGCAAAGATTCTTCTGAGTAATCTCAGAAAATCATCAGGCTCTAAACAAGGGTCAGTGAGGTGCTACCAAGCAAAGCAGGAAAAAATTACTTAAAAGGCAAGGGAAGAGTGTCACAGAGAGTGATGGGAAAGGATAAAATGATGAATAGTGGGGAGAAGTATATCCTAGTGCTGAACACTAAAACTAAGCTGAAAGCTCTCCTGCATAAAGCCCTGGGCAGAGTAGACCAGTAAGCAGAGGACTCCTGCATAATTTGGAGTATTTCTGTGAGCCTAGAAAAAGGTCTACACCAGCAGAAAGATGAAAAATTTGAGTTAAAGGTCACATGTGGTCAAAAACAGATCAAAGTCAAAAGGGATCCAATGGCTGTAGGGTCTTCATCTTTGGAGAGAGTCAAAACCTGACTGGACACAGTCCTCAGCACCTGCTCTGAGTATGAGGTTGGATGGGAGATTTCCAGAGGTTCTCTCCAGCCTCCACCACCTTGGACTTCTGTGATTGACCTGATAACTTGATACACTCTACTTTTTTTTCATTTCCTATCAAGACCAATCTCTCCACACTGAAAACCTGCATTCTCTTTGGACAGGGATGTCCATCTGCCTTTAACTGTCTGGCCAGGAGGGGTGAATTTCCTTTATGAGTCCAGTGGCTCTGGCAGCAGTTATGTAGATGTACACTTTTCATGAATATAGGCTCTGGAATTAGATCAATATATTCTAGAGACAAGTTTGGTTTCATTCTGCTCTGGAAATGTTACAAGTGACACCAGTAGATAAGTATCAGACCTGGCATATTTTCAAACACTCTGATAGTGATAATAAGAATTTAGTATAGCCCAGACCTCCTGGTGTAACTTCACTGAAATCAATGAGATATATAACACAAACACAATCCTGTGAGGAGAAGCCTCAAATCTGTCATCCAACTTAACATCCCTGACATGAGGAATCAAAAGAAATGGGTCCCTTTTACCAGAGCTTTATAGGCAGAGCTTCCCCATCACAATCACAGAGGATATTTCACTGAAGATGATGTTGGACACTACTCACCAAAATGCTCACGTTCTGTAATCATAGTTCAGATTTCAAATGAGACACAAAATAATGTTTCTGTCACCATGTATTTGTTGTCGTGGTGTTCAAACATCAGATCCTTTCTAAAAGGAGATACTGCTACATTCCACATGATGGCAGGAGATCTGTTTTTCTTACTGCAAAACCAGAGCTCGCAGTGTAAGATTGTCCTATTAAATATAGCAAGATAAGCAATCTCCCATATTCTCCAAGCTGTTTTATAATAATGTGTTCTCAAGACATACTCAAAAGGGACAATTCTTCTTTGTATACTAAAAAAACCCCTTCCAAACATGCTGAAATAGTTTTTCAAAGTTTACCTACATGATTAAATAAGTGTTTTGTAAAATAATACATATAAGACAACTGCTATTTCCAGGCAAATTTACAATGCTTACCTTGTTTTTGTTGTATATAATCAGGTCAACTAACTATAAGATTTTCTATATATTGTTCTTTATACTGCCTTTGTTGTTATTAAGAAAGAGGAACTTTCAGGAGCAATTTAGTAAAACTGATTTTAGATTTTTTTTTTAATACAAGAATTTTCTGCTTATTTTTTTTAACTGAAGAAATGTTGGAAACACTAGGATTGCCTTTTCCTGAAGATTAATGGGCTTTAGTATGACTTTTCTGGACTGCTTTTGGAGCCCTTTAATTAGAACATCAAACATGGGGTTTGTTTTAAATTTATAACAAAGATGTTCAAGTGTTTAGCAGGCAATGGAAGATCAGGAAATATTATTTAAAATACTAATTTAAAATGTTTATCTTTCACTTTCTTGAGTTGGATTATGTTATTATTATTTTTTATTCTCTACCAACCATCTGCTATTTACATATATGAAAAATAAGGACAAAATCAAAACCAAAATTTTATATTTAACAACATGCTTCATTGTTTGCTCACATAGTGTAACAAACAAAGCAGGTAAAAATCTCACATGATTTCTTGTTTTTCTCTTGTATGCAGCTCATCTTTAAGCAATATACATGAATCATTAAATAATTATGCAAGAGTATGTTCTGCTAAAAAGTGCACCAGGTTCATCCTGTGTTTTTCTCTTCCAGGGAGTGCCCAATTCTTTTGGCACGTTCCTCTTTATTAACTTGATTTTAGGGCCAGAAAACAATCATAATATGATATCTTGATATCACTTCACACTCCCATTACCTGTATCGAGTTTTCTACAAGACTGGTTAATGAGAGAACAAAATCAGATGATGGGCAGCCATTGGCAGAAGTTATTTAGAAACTAAAGACACTTAAGAGACAGGTAAAACACATAATTCCATAATTTTTATGTATGAAATCAATCTTCATGGACCATTTTTCTGCTTCAAACATCAGCCCCATCAGTGGCTGGGCTGAAACTGTGGGTGCAGCAGAAGGAGTGGTGTTTCCACAGCTTTGACTGCCACAAGGAGGGGGAGTTTTCAGCAAGTGTCCAGGTGAAACACCCAGAATCAGTGTCAGCAGCAGTTTGGACAGGGTAAGATCCCCCCACCAGGTAGAGGAAGCCAGGAGACAGACACCAACCAGCCTGGGAATTCTGCCTGGCTGTGTGGTGGTCAGCACCTGCACAATGGTCACTCCTTCCCTAGGGTACCCCCAGCTTTTAGGCCATGGAGATGTACAGAGTTGTGGGGATTATTTGGTGCTTGGGAAAACATAGAGCTGATATTCTTAAAATTTACCTTTAATGGCTCTAAATATATCCTCTCAAATCCAACAAAAGAGGAGATATTCCCCTTTGGTTTTATAACGCAGCCAGCAGAGTGAAGCACACTGCTTAAAGTATAAGTCCATCAAAGGCTGGCATCTCCTTGCTTAATAAACCTTTCTCTTTGTGTGTTTGACTCATATTTGATCATTTTAACTGCATTTGAGCACTGTTAGCTCTGGGGAGACAACTCAGCTTTTGGCTCAGAGATCAGGAACGGAACTGTAGGATAATTTTCAATTATAATATCTCTCGTATTGATGATGAATGATACTCAAGAAAGAAAACAAAAACCTGAGCATGATGGCATAGTTTTAACTTGTAACCTGAACAGATGAGGTCTGTGAACTTTGAGACTTAATAGCAATGGAATGCCACGTTATTATTTTCCAATACTTTCTGAAGAAGAATTTCCCTGAATGAGTGCTGATGACAATTTAGAAAAAAACATTTTTGGACTGATCAGTGCCTCAAATGCAGTATCAGCTAGCCAAGCACATTCACTTTGCAACTGTTCCTTGTTTGGTGCTCTGTAGCTTTCTTTCAGAACACCTTTTAATTTGGGAGAGGAAACAATCATTATTTTCATAATAGATCCTAGTCTGTCATGTTCCTTCACTCAGAAACTACTGTAAAATTTCTGTGATTAACTTGTAAGTACTTGAAGGTAATTTTTATTTTTGAACTCCTTTTATCCCTTCATCTCCTTTCTTTTTTTACATATCTTTACTTGATTTTGCTTTTGAAAAATCAAACTGAAAAAACTCCTCAGCAAACCCCTAAATCTTGAGCAAAAATAGCCTCAGCCACGTCCCTTCGGTAAAAGTGAGGGTGAATTCTGGAGAAAGTGGAGCAGCAGTTTCTTTTTTCAGGACAAATGTGGTCTGGAAAACCCACGAATCAAAATGCTTATCTTGTGTTGGTGCCAGCACATAACACATGACTCCTTGGTAGATGAATGTCTACTGTAGGATGCATTATTAGTCTATTTAGCCTCATGTGCTGTGCTGACCTACTTTAACTTATTCTTAATAATGCACAGGACTGAAGCAATATTGACTCACATACTCATTTCTCATATACAATGAGGCATTAATAATACATTGTTGGGGTTTTTTTTCCCTCCAAAGCAAAGATATAGTTAAATCAAATGGATCCTGATGTGAACATCAACAAATGAAACAGATTGGCCCTTGTACAAGCAAAATGATGTTTTATAGGGAAGGTATTTCATTCTGCTTCCCCTGACAGATGTTTCCTTAAATATGCTACTGCTATTTTTATGCTGGACAAGGTGGGGTTTCTAGTTTTGTTGGGTTTTACTATAATTTTCAAAGTAGTTCTTGCCTGCAACTAGAAAGCAAACCAAAAAAAAAAAAACCACCAGAAAAACTGAGCATGTTTTAAAATGCATTGAAAAATCCTTCTAGAAAAACAGAACCTACAAAAATCCCTTGAAATAAATATTTTTCAAAGGTGCTATGTGACAAATAGGAGCTGATTCCGGGACAATAAAAGCAAAAAGTAACATAATTTATGTAAAATGTATAAATTACTCCAAGGAGCTTGTTACCTCTTGAGCCTAGTGAGACCAAATTCCTGATGAGGGAAACTAAAGAAGAGAAGAATGAACAGCATTGTAAATTTTTCTTTGTATTTATGACAACTTAGAGGACAAATATTTTTCTACAAACAAGTCTTGTAAGTGAACTTGCTTATTTGGTTGAATCATTTTAAAAATTTCCCTGTCCCTTGCTATACTGCTTTTCACTATTTGTATTTTCTAGGGGGAACCAGCAGATTCTGGTTAATGACTGGACACACTGCAGTGCTGAAATGCAAGAACTCAAATAGTTTCTACTTTCCTTCTGCATCAGGGTTACTTGCATCTAAAAAGCAACAACACAAGCCATCAGTCCCTGGACATACAAAACTAAATTCAGACATTTAAACTATAACGTTTAACTTATGATTTTTTTTTAATTTCAAAGCAGGCTGTGCTTGTTTTGAAGACACACACTGCAAATGACAGTAGCTGCTGTTCTTGCACTATGAAACTGAGGTGTAAGAAGCTATATTAACATCCTTAACTCCTATCTCTTTTATAATTTAAAAAAAATATATAATTTTTTAAAAAGTTATAATTTTTATAATATTGAAGCACAATTCACTCGGCTAAAAGAACAGTGTTACACTAGTTTCAAATAAGGGAGCTTGGGATAGGGATCAACTCAGACAATCTAAGTTTATATTGACGTATTTTAAAAGACTGATTGCTTTATATAATTAATTAATGGGTGCGACTGTTCTGCTGTACCGAAATAATTAACAAGCTCTGTTAAGTGCTAATAATTTGGCCTTTTTTAATAAATGAAACCTTCTCCAACTTTTCAGCTTTAAGCTTTGGATAATACTTCAATTTGCTGTAGAGTTTCAAGAAAATTAGCTAATTAGTTTTTCAGAGATCTAATCAGCTGGATATTGGCCTTCAAAAATGTTTGTACATGTACTATCATGACTTTTAAATCTCCATCAGTTTTAAAAGCCATCAGTTGCAGAACATAATTTCTTTTTTCAAATACCAGAATCAGTTGTTCTTACTGAAATATGGGAATATTTTGTTAATATGCAACCAGGAAACAAAATTTCTAGTATTATGAGAATATAAACTTCTCAAACAAAGAGAAAAGACTTTGACAGGTTTCTCCAGCATAGTATTGAGAAATGTTCTGAATGTTGTAAAATATTTTTTTTTTTTTAAACCAGTCTTTCAGTATTTTCCTGCACTGATATTTAGAGGTAAAAATACCCCAGAATTTGGAAAATTTGCAGGAACTTCCAAAGGATAGGACAGGGTCTTTAGCAATTATATTTTATTTCATAAGACTGTGCCTCTGATTTAAATTCCCAGTTGCTGGAGAAGTGGCACAAATACCTTGAGGCAGCTGTGATTGCACATCCTTGCCAAGGACATCTAATGAGTCAGATGAGTGGCCACTGATTCACTCAGGAGAAAAGAACCAGGAGTTGGAAGTCTCCTTGAGATTCCATGCCCTTCCTCCAGTGTCCCGTCTCCTTCCTCAGTGGACCCAAAAGTCAATAAAACGTGTGAATGTTCCTGGGTCTCAAGGAAGGTCTGTCTTGGGGGACTTATACCTGGATGAGGGTCTGGGATGGCCCCAATGGGAACAGAAGAAGCTGTTAAAGGACAGGAGAGGTGGGTTATATAAGGACTTCAATCATCTTTTCACCTCCAAGGAAAATTATGCCTGGCTCTACATAAATTGTGGGGTATAACAATACTACCTGTAGGATGCTTCTACCTGCACATGTACACAGGAACGTGCAATTATAGAAAGCGCCTCTCCCTAAAGTCATGTGAAAAAATATTTGCAATATTGGAGGGTGGGGGGAAGCTGTGTTTTATTTCACAACAAAAGTGCTCCATTTCTGTCTCTTTTCCAAAAAAGCAATTGAAAGGCTTGAATCTATTCTGGTTTTTGAAAGCTGCATGCCAGTGTGACTCAGAGCAGGGACTCAAAAAAAGCCTCTTCCCAGTCTATGGTTGTGAATAGCATGTGATCGACATTCTCTTTGCCCTACTCCATCTTCCCTTAGTCTAATAATTCCTTAGACAGAAATAACCCCTTAGGAGTTAAAAAAAAATAAAAAATAAAAGGCACTCACATGAGTTGGCACTTTTTGCACCGTAAAATATCCTTCTGGAAAAATTCCTAAGCAGCTCCCCCTGCAGATGTTCGTGCTATCAGTGCATGGATACAGTTTATTTCATTGTGCTATTATTGACACTGACAAAGAATTTCTTATCTCTAGCTTCTAAAGATCAAGCAGACATCAACAAGGTTTCACTCCAACAAGGCACGTCAGTACATGATGAAGTTAGTTTGCACATTGAGAGAGTTCATTAAAGGCTCTCTTCCAAGAAAGATACATAGCCAGGGTTTTGCCAGCTAATAAATGACCTTGGATTTTTTACTTATTGTATATTACGTTTGGAATTGCAGCATAAATTGTGAGGACCTGTTTTCATAGGATTTAAGCATGTGCACTCTTGTTCTCTGTTTCTAGCAGACAATATCTCCAGGTCACGCTGTGCTACAGGATCTCACAGTCTCAATGTTCTTTGAGATGGATATAATCTTCACCTTTCCCATCATCATGTGCAGTAGCAAGCACAGGATTTGCTGACCTGGGTTTTAGGGTATGGGGAAGGCATTGGGGAAGAGGAGTTATAAGTGAAAGGCACAGGATCAGACCCATTTCTGTTCATATGCCTGTAAATTGGTGCATTAGGGATGGATTTAACTGCATGTGGAGAGGACCATATGGTTATTGCCACACCACGTGTCACAGGGCACATTCAGTGCCTTGTTCCCCTCTCTACAACAGTCTAAACCTGAAATTGCGTAGTCTTCTAAAGCAAAACCAAACAAAATAAAATATTGACATTGAAAGAAGCATCCACACTTTCACTGCTCTGATATAAATACTGCGGGTTCTACCTACAGCTCGATCTCATAATGATCAGGAAAATCTTCCAGTTTAATGACTAAATTAGTTTTTCCTTCCTTGAATTAAATGCACCGTTATTAAAGCCAGAAGGATCACTGACAGCTTCTCCCAGCTTTCACTGTAAGCTGAAAATGGCATTCTCATCACAGAATTAATTAATGTTCTTGATGCAAAGAGATAGAGGATAGATTTACGTTCCACATGTTATTGAATAACTCCCACAAGTAATATTGCTTTGGCACGTTTTATGTTCCTGGAGTTAAAGTGCACATCAATAGCTCAATGCATCGATAACCTGAGTGTCAGTGCAGCTATAAAACCTGATTCTCCGTGAATCTTGCAGTTTCCAGTACACCAGTCTCCTGGAAAGGGGTCCTTGTTGATGCTGTGGAAGTGACACACCAGTTAGAGGAGCTGAATGATACAAACCAGATTTTTTGGGGGTTTGTTTTGGTTTTTTGTTTTGTTTTGTTAGACTAATTTCATTTTGCTGAAGAAGTGTCTTCAGAAGGATTAAAAACTACACTTAGCTTTCATTTTTCCATTGCTTGGAGTGTGTCCCCTCTTGGGTGAATCAGCCACTTCCAAACTCAGTTCCAGTCTTTATGGGGCTCAACGAGACATCACTGCTTTTAAGGCGTAATATTGATTAGTGGGAATGAAGTTTTCAATTAAAAAAGAATAGAATAGAATAGAATAGAATAGAATAGAATAGAATAGAATAGAATAGAATAGAATAGTTCAGCTGAAAAGGACCTACAAAGAACATTGATTCCCACTGCTGTTACTTCCTCTGTTTTATTTCAAAGGGCTAAGAAAAAATGCGATGATTATTATAAAACTCCTCAGAGTGGGTTTGCTTTTTTTTTCACTAGAGTGATAAATGCCTTGGATAGCACAAAAAAGGCATGTGAAGGCATTTGGAGGTGCCAGATTTGTTGGGCTTTTGTCAAGGCATTGCATAGGACAGATGGAGAGAGTTGAATGTGGTTTCGACATTGCTCTCTTAATCTCACTTACAGCATTTTTATATTTACAGGTTTAAAGTTAATTATTTTCTTTACTCTCTTTATTTCCTTCTTTCCTTGCAAACTGGAAGATATTTTACCACTCAGCAAATGCTCAAATAGGCTTCATGCTTTTTCTGGAGAAAGAACAAAGATATGAATGTGCATCTAGCTCTAGTTACATGGTGATATCATACCAGCAGAATCTCCATTCAAATTTTTAAGCTAAATACAGTAAAACTGGTGTGTCATCAGACTCAGTTCCACACTTAACCAGCCTGCTCTCCTGGTAAGATATGATCTAATATAATTTGAAAAGAGATAACATCAACTGTGAGGAAAGTTTGTGTCAATAAGCTTAGAAGGGGGTTTTATTGTACTAGCAGCACATCATTTTACTTGTTATTTGATTTATAAAATCAAATAGACTTAAGTATGAATTGTCGTTTTGTAGCAAAAACAACAACAAAAAAAGTAAAATACAGTATTTTCCAAGTAGTGAACTTTACAGTGGTAAGGCTATACTGATATCTCCTTTTTGCACCTGAGACACTGAAGAATAGAAAATATAATATGATTCATTTTAACAGTTTTCAGGCACTCCCATGCATTTTTGACATCTTTGGTGGGGCCTTTTTGCTCCGGCCCTCTTTGCAGTTAGGGGAGAAAAACAGGCACTTTCTAGGCATGCTTCATATGACCCAATTGAGAGGAATGTTTGAGAATAAGATAAAGAGTTCTGGGCTTCACAGGATATATCAGCTGGATTTCTCCTGACTGTAAAGAAAAACTGGACTGACTTTCACAGATGTAGATGCCTCTCTTGTCAACATATATCTTTGCTCAGATACATCCTAACCTTTTTTGAGAGACAACTCAGGAAGTCTGAGAAGGAACAGCATTTCTCCAGGGTGAATACAATGACCACCTCTCAGAAACCTGAAAATCAGGTTCTGTCAAATATAATGCTGCTATAACTCTCCCTCCATACCTCCCAGCCTTTATCCCAGGCTATCCTACTTATCATATGGCCTTCAGCAGAGTTGCTGAAAAAATAAATGTGTGCTGGCCTGCAAACTTGCATTATTTGCTACCTAAGCAAAAGCTGCTGCACCACTCTGCTGAACAATTAAAAGACCAACAGAACTCATTGCCAGACTCCCTGTGCTAAAAGCTGAGGGTAAAAAGAGTGTAAAAAACAACTCCAGGTCGTCTCAGATCCTTCCTCTATGTGAACTTAACCTCTGTTGGAATCAACCTGACTCACTGCTATGCTTTCAGTCCATGATGTGCATGAGGCAACAGGCAAGGATGTCCAAGCTGTGGCTCTTGAGTCACAAGTGGCTCATCCACGACAGTTGTCACGTTGTGCCAGGTCAGTGTCATGGCTGAGGGACAATATGCGCCTTGGGCAGGAGTTTACAAGCTAAGCCAAATTCTTGGATGAGGGAGGAAGCCAGGCAGGGCTGCTAAGGCAGGATCCAGCCCCCATCCATTGGGCAACAAGACCAACGTCTCTCCCTTGGCTGTGAAATGTGGCAGGAATTCCCTCCATGGTTGCCACCCCATGTTCCCTGCCTCCCTCCGCCTCACGGAGATTTTGGAAGGCGACCCACAGAACTGGGGAGGTAGGAGGAGAACCACAGAGTCCAAAGAACATGTATAATTGCTTATAATTAATACTGACAATTGCACAATCACATGTGAAAGAGTTACATTACACAATCTCTTACATAACGCCTAAATCTTAACCTAATTCTGCTCCACTGCATATGCCTTGTACTAAAATACTGTTGTCATTTAGAAGGAAGAATATCCCCATTTAAGTAAAATTTAAAAGTGGATGTTACAGCTCTTGAATTATTCAAGAATCTGATGAAAAAGCAACATTTCGGATTTTACTGAGGTTTATTTTATTTAAAGACATTTTTGCTACAATATCATTTGCTATCTTAACTCTAGGGAAACTGATGTAGATTATTAAATTGTGCCAGAAGTAATTTTGAATGGTTCTAAAAGGAGGCGAAAAATGAGCTTCTTAACAGAAAATGACAGTACATTTCCCCTTCCCTAGTCTTTGATTTTCTTTTTCAACAGTATATTCCCAAATGGCTTAAAGGCATTTTATATTTCAACAGGCACTTTTCCCAGTTTCAGCAACCCCAAGGGTTATCCTACCCCTGTCAAGGAATGTACCTAATTTTTGAGTGTTTTCATGAGCCCCAAATTCTGTGTCAGTGAAATATAACTGGATGGTTTAAAAAAGCTGAGAATCTCAAATGCATATGTGCCTGGGTTGGATACTAGCTGCTGTTATCATTACTAGTATTGAGTGTAACGGTTCAAGTGCATTATTGCGTACATTTCATGAGCACTAATCCCATAAGATCTGAAATCACTTGTCTCTTTCTAATGTACTTCAGGTTTTTAATGGAAACCAAGGTCTGCTCTAACTTCTGGTGACAAATTATCAAAGGTTGTGAGGAAGAGAGGTGGACTCTTTAAGAAATTGCCCATATGTCTCTCTAGAGAGGGAGAAACAGATTTGAAACAGATTTGTACACTGTCAGGCTTGGCTGAACTTCTGTTGGGAAGCCAGTTTGTAACTGAATTTTACCCAAGATGCAAACCAGAGGAATACTACAGCATCCTCCTGAAGGGTTCTGCAATATCCAACTTCTGCTTCAGAGTTTAGAGGAGACACCCAGAGAGACATTGACTTTCTGTAACCCAGAATAGAGCAAACACTCCTTTGGATGCTCTTGTCATGGTACAATGGGCATGAAGGCTGAGGATGACAGTCTCAGTGTTTGTTAGGCTGGATGTTGATTGCTCTAACAAGTTAAACTTCTCCCTGGCTATCATTAGATATCATTTGGCTGGAAGTGACAACAAGGTAGGTCTTTGTGGCTGCAGCACCCTCTTCCTTACAGTTATTGAAAGATAACACTGTTGTCAGCAGAGGCTGGAAAATTGAAGTATGAAAGCAAATAGGAATCTGTCTTGGAAAACAATCTGCTGATGATGATTGTGAATTATACATTTATGAATTCTACGTTCCTGCAACATTACTTTTTTTTTCTATTGCTATAGAATTTATTGCTGCAGGATGTTTTATAGGCAAAAGAGATAAATTAATCAAATTAGCAGAACAGTCTATCAAAGTTACCACACATTATGCTCCAAACAGTTTCAGCTGATGTGATGTAAATCACTGATTATCAAAGCATTAATTTTTTTTATACTCTTTTCCTCAAAAATCTTCTATCATTCGCTGTTAAAACGGGATTCTGGGGAAAGGTTCATTTTGATCTGATCCTGGATATTGGACTTATGTTCCTGTGCTTTAAAACAGTACCATCATCTGAGAAGATGACAGCAAAAAGAAAGGGGTCCTACGTACTGGAGAGTAAGATCATGAATTCACAGAATCAAAGAATGGTTTGGTTTGGAATGGGACCTTAAAGATCCTCCTGTTACAACCCCCTGCAAGGGTCAGGGACATCTTTCACTATCCCAGGATATTCCAGAGCCCCATCCCACCTGGCCTTGGGCACTTCCAGGGGTGGAGCAGCCACAGATTCTCTGGGCACCCTGTGCCAGGGCCTCAACACTCGCACAAGGAAAAATTTCTTCCTAATCCAAACCAACTCTCTTTCAGTTCAATTCTTCTTCAAGGGACAGTTCAGCACAAAAGCAATACAGCACCCTTCCATTTTTGGCTTGCATTAAAAAAAGAGATGTGAGCCTGGAATGCTGAAGTGGTTTTTATTGTGGAAAAGTAGTCTAAAATGAAATGTGACACGGGAATATTGCTCAGCTCTTTTCAGCTGAGAGTGTGCTCAAGGACTACCAGCTCTTCAAAGTTCTGTGCTGGCCATCATCACTTCCATCATACATACATGGCTGAAGTTGTCATTCTCATAAGCATCCTACAACATCTACCAGAGACCTCCACACTCTCCTGAGCTAATATCTATAGCAATAGGAATCCCTGTATCAATATTTTACCAGGGACACAGTCATCACTGGAGGGCTGAAAATTATGCTAGACATTTCTTGGTTAAACGTACATTCCATGACATACATGAATATATGTTTATTTAGTTTCGATCTGTGTGAATTTATGTCACTCAGTTACAGGAGAACAACAGGCCTTGGTGAAAAAAAAAAATAAGCATTGGGACAGCAGCTATTAAAAGACACACACACACTATCTCTGTGCCTTGGAGATTTTTCTAACGTAAAGGCAAACTTCAATTAGCTCAGCATGATATTCAGATCAGAACTGTCATAATGAAAGGATGAATCATTTTCCATTTCAGGGAGAGGGTAACAAAAAGAGTCTATAATCGATGATGTAAGTTCAGCTTGTTGATATATTGAGAAGGACTTTCATTCGAATTGTTTAGGCTTCAATCAGCTTTATTACTTCATTAATTAGGCTAAATCAATGTTATTACTCTGCCTTTTTAATCACTGCTGTTCTCATGGTGCCTGTTGACGGAGGCCATGCAGGAGGCAGAAAGGTGATAATTACAATAATTTTTTTCTCAGTTACAGTGAGTCCTGAAATTTTTCAAACCCTGTGGCCAAACTCTGGAAATTTGAATTCTCAATTTTTCGAGAAACAGCCACCCTGTTTCACTGTTGTAGGGCTGTATGATGGCACTTCCTATCACTCTGAAGTTTACCCCATTTGGCAATAGAATGACCATGCATAATTCTCTTTACACCAGCAGAGGAAAGGGGGACATGTTGCAACTCTGAATTAAACCCAGAATTTCCCTTTGTGAAGGCGAGCAGAAAAATGCTCCTTTTCAGCATGCAGAAAAGCTCCTCTTGCACTGAGGTGCTTCACCTGCCACTTGTGATTAATTTCCCATTCTGCCCAATGTCTCACTGTGATTATTAATGATAATGCTTTGATGGATGATGGGTGTCTGCTAAATACTTTATTGCCAAACAGGCAACAGAGCTCTTGTTCAAACAGATACATGGTGGAGGGGACCAGCTCAACAGGCAGATGAGTCCATATCCTCTTGGGAAAGGGCTTGAATCCAGCTCATGCCGAGATCTTCACCTCCCAGCAGATGACTTTGGTGGTACCTTTGGAATGGGCTACAAATTCCTCACAATAAGCAGGAATGACAACCATGAAAGAGCTCGTCTTCAAAGTCAATGTGTGTGGTAAAGTCCACGAAATATCAGGGCAAGGAAACAAATGACAGCTTTCCTCTCTTCCCTACTCGAAACATTCCAGCATTGTTACCAGTGAATAGCTAACACATGTTAATTTTCCCACCACAAGGCACTGGTGGGACCAGGCATTGCAATTTTATCTGTTGTTAACCAAGGTGAGGTCAGCCCTGGGCTGGAGGGAAGGGAGGGGAGAAAACTTAAAGTGCTGACCTCATTTAACTACTTTGCAGAAAAAACAACAGGTGTCTACTTTCCAATCAGATTTTACACTAAGATCATTATCACACATTAAGTATATCATTACTAAAAAATAAAATGCACTTTAAAGGCTTCTATCCGAAAACTAATCAGTATCTTACTATTGCCTCTGCTTATCTCTGATGTTCATTACACCCTTAACTTTTATTTTTGCAGAAAAGCCCAGAAGCTTAAACTGGGTCCTACTAAGGCATTTTACAACATACACAAAGTAAACAACGTACCACCCCCAAACAACTTGCAATCTAGAAGGCAAGATGTAACAGGTGGGGAAGCAAAGAAGCAGGTGGGAGTGTAGAAATCATAATGATAGGATGTGTTAACACTTGTACAGTTCATAGATGATTCATCAAAATAGTTGAATTACAGTTGTCTTTGCTTTCTGTCACATAAGACAAATACTGGAATTAGCATTCAGTCTTGTTTTGGGTTTTATTCAGAAAAAATATCCTGTACAGGTCAAGATTGGATTGATTTAAATGAGGTCTAAGCCTGTCCAAGGAACAATAAATTAAATACTTGCAATGGATAGGCAAGTCCGTAAGATGTATTTCCATAACTTCCTAATTCATCTGCCCTCATACAAGGATTCTCACATCTGAATAATTATTCAGCATGAGTTTGGTGAAGAGCTCTGCTCTGATCCAAAGTGAGAACCTGAAACTATGATGAAAACACAAACCACAGCAACTTTTAGAGGAGAGGGAATCCAAGTGTCCATGTTTGAGCATCAGATATATCTCAATTTCATTAATTATTGCTGCTGATGAGACATAGAGGACACCCATTCAGTGTGACCAGGAAACAGAGAGAAGGATCACAATGAATACAGAGCTCTGAAAAATGGGGAAATGGCAAGGAGAAGGGAAGGGAGCCTTGGCAACTGAAGGAGCTCTGAGAGTGAAAGGATCCTGCCGAACCTTGGGAACGTGGAAGGAATCTGATAAGGGAATTGTGTTGATGTCAAACTATGACTCTGCAGAGAGACATCTGAACACATAAAGGAAACATTTGGTATTCTTACACCACATTTTCTCAGCACAGGGACAGAATCTAGTGCCTTCAGCTCCCTTCTATCACCTGTGTAGGATGATCCTCATGCCAGTACCTTTTACAGGCACTGGAGAGAAGCAAATGCCTAAAAGCCAAAGTTGCCCTGTTTATTTAACCCTGACTGCAGTGTGCCACTCACCACATCTTAGTGTAGTTAATCCCTTAATGTCCTAGAGTCTTTGTTGCTCAGAGTCTATGAATCAAGAGGTAAAAGGATCTGAAATAAATTTCCCTTTGACACATTTACAGGGTGAATTCTCCAGTTCATGCCACGTGCAGGGTAAAATCCATTAGTCATCAGCAGGTGGTTTTTTTACACTTTGTGATGTAGGAATACAATCTGTTCCCATAAATAAAGACTGAGCTTCAATGACTCCAGTTGCATTATCCACGAAGCAAAAACTGATGTTTGTTTCTGTATTTTGTGTTGTACAGTTTTGAGTTAGCAAGCAATGCCCAACAAATAAACCACTAAAAATGCTTAAATTAAACCTTACCACATCCCAGATAAACAGTTACAGTGTGGAACAGGGAAGAATTTGGGCTGAGATTAACATGAGGATCCTTTGGGACAATAGGGTTAGCTGCATCTCGGAACATCTCTGCAAAGTAAAGAAATCCCCATCATATCACCTAGAAAAAACCCTTTTAATTATGCTGTGGCAGATGATGTCTCTGTGGGAATCAGATGTCCCATCTTTGGGTTTTCATCTTTTAAAATGAACACGTCCAGTGTGAGAAAGTTTTAGGTTTGTGGGCATGCATGTAATGAATGACATATTAGAATTAAAAAATTAGTACCCCAAAACTGTCAGTGTACCACAGAAACACACAAATACATTTAATAAACAAGTCTTTTGTAGTTATAAGTTGCCATAGAAGGAAACTACACATGTCATCAGAATTTATAAATGCAGTGTTCAGAAATAGGTTGTAAGATTTGAGATAAATTTTGCATCTCAGAGGAAAATAAATTCTTTGAAAATAACCCACAACTTAGTCCTACCCTGATATTCATATTTTATCGACAATCTCACTTGACGTACATGTTTTTGCTTGGGATTTTGACAAAGATAGTTATCATTCTTGCAGCAGGCTTTGTAGACCTTAGTGGGTTTAATCTCAGTTTGGCATCTTGTGCATTGAGCACATCTCTCTTTTTTTGGGTCTGAATAACCATGTGTTACAGAAGCAAAGCTCTAAACACTGTGGATATTTTTGGGCCAAATGAAGTTGTATTAGTAATTAAAGGGTAACCTGAATGAAATTTTACATGAAGAATTTTAGGGAAACAAGGCAGTTAAATTCTGTAACACCATACAATTAAATTACTATCATCCTAGATATTATTGATAAGCTTTCATTTTTCCATTTCATAATTCAAGGGCTAAGTTCCAAATGTCTCAAAATAATAAGGGATTTTTGGTAAAGCCTTGCAATATCTCAAAGAGATACAACATGCACTGGTCTCTCTTCAGAGCTGCCAAAAGTACTGATTGGGGTGTCAGAGACAGGAAGAACATGCAGAAAAAAATCACTGGACGGCTAAAAAGAAACAAGAAAAGCTGAAAAATTGTCGCTTTAAACTAAGGAAATAGTAAAATCCTGCATCAGGACCTTATTAGTAATTAAATTTAAAAATATGAATATCACAATAACTTGTTATGAACATTTAACACTGCTCACTGGGAGAATCTGACGAATTTCTGGTCCCACACAAGGAATGACCAAGTGAAATCACGTATTCTGGTATTTCCCAGCTATTTACTCCTGCTATGAGTGCAAAAAAACTCTAATCCAAAGATTGCTCCAGCTTCTCTGCTGCTGAGGCCTGTGGTGATGTGTGGTACTGAGCACCAGGTAAACATCTCTGAGAGCCAAGGCTACCTCTGCAATGAGGCTGAAAACAAGAGAAACACAGGAACAGCCTCCCCAGCTTGGTTCGTAAGATATTAGAGTGTACTGAGAGTTGTTCTAAACACATCAGAGGAAAATGTTTATGTTTGTTTGATACACTGAAAAGTCTAATTAAAAATTAACAATGCGAACCAAACCCAAAGCGGGTCTGTCTTTGAAAGCCAAACATTCTGGCTGAAAACTGAAGAAAATGTATTTTCATATTAAAATGAGGTGTTTCCCTTTAAAGATATTGCCTCACTGTAAGCATGTTTTCACATCCAAGCTCGTTTTGACAGAAGAATTTTAGCCAAGTTGCAACTCAGAAAATACATCAGTTCATTGAGACATAAGCCCTAAAAACAAATGAGACAATTAAAATCACGAAGCTTCGCCTTTTTTCAGAAAGTGGTCCTTCACCTCTCATCTCTTTCATCCTAACTTTTGAATGAGCTCTAGCCTGGACAGCCAATCCTTGTGGCCCTTCTGTACAGCAAAATCATCACATTGCCAAAAGCAATGAAAATTGTCACTTTAAATTAAGGAAATAGTAAAATCCTGCATCAGGACCTTGTTAGTAATTAAATTTAAAAATATGAATATCACAATAACTTGTTATGAACAGATATGTCAGAGAGGAACAGCCTGGAGGTAACAACTGCTCCCAAGGATCCCACCTCTTCCTCCACTGTGGGATGGGACAGGGACAGGCAGTTTGATGCAGCCTGAGACACCTCATGCTCAGCAATCCTGGCTGATCACTTTCTTGTTTGCAGAGCTCAGTTAAAGCCTGTTCATCAGAGAACTTATGAATAAAAGACCTGTGCTCAATTGCATGGATTCCAGTGTAAAGCTCATACTAAAACTTTGCAAAAAACAAGTGTGCTTTCACTCTTTCAGTAGATTTTTATGAAATACGTATGAAATGAAAGAAGTACTTGTATGGCAGCTATTTGGTTTTAAAGTAGCAAAGGCAATGTTTGTGGACAGGTTTATATTTTGGACACAAAACAGCCTCCATATAACCTGGCTACATCAGGATTACAACTCTCAGACATAAACTTTGTCAAGTGCAGGGGACAGCATAAATGACTGTTGATTCATATTCTTTTGGGCTTGTAAAGTTATAACTATGTAATATGAACACAGGCTCTTTAGGGTAGTTTAGAGCCAACCTGGAACCTTTCCAGCCTGCACTGAAGGATTTAATGGCACAGTTTTTATTTTCTGCTTAGTGCAGTGTACCATTAATTGAAGGTAATTGTCAAGAGGAGACTGGCTTTCAAAAACTACATAGCTCTCGACTGTTCTGGTGCAGAATGGATGCCCTGAGTTTAGGATCACATTTCCCCTGTGTTCTACATTGCATTTGTCTTGTCACACAATTGTGTGATTGTGTTCAACTAAATAGTTATTCCGTGCTATTACGGCATTTGAAAATGAGGACTCAAGTAACACTGCAGGGAAAGACAGAGGGAGGGGGAGAGCGAGGTTTGTGCTGGGATGAGGACTTGTCTGCTTGAACTAAACAAAAACCTGAAAGGTATCACAGGTCTGAAGCATTTAATGGAGTAGCTCGTTTGATATCCTGAAGAAGGAAGCAGTTTGTGGCAGAATATGTTAAAGGGAAGAATTAGCTTGTTTGCAGTCACAGAATGTGCCCGTCTGGCAGTGTTCCCCTGCTCCCAGAATGACATGTGAACTTGAGCCGTTTCTCTGCACCCTCTGCTTTTCTCTGCACGAGGAAAGGAGAAAATCATAATGAGCTCCACCACGTTCTCCAGCTTGGAGAGTCAGAAGAGCAGGACCACAGGTCACTGTACAACATAGGCAAAAATTTGGCCTGCTGACCCCAGCCCTGCTGCTGTGTGTGAAGGAGTTACCATCATTCACTTAAGGGATGTAATACTGCTTTTTATTATCTTTACTGCAGCAATCCCCAGGAATCTCAGGCACGATCCATGAACCACATCATGCCAAGCATGGCACAAATGAAGAGAAGAGCCCTTGCCCCAGACCGGAGGCCATTTGTATCTCAGGGTGTAACTTGGCCCCAAACCTAGAACTTAATTAACATTGATGTTGATGAGGTGTGAGGGAGGATGGAATCTGGTCCATCCTTCCACAGCTGCATCGGCTTTGCAATGTGAAAACCCAAGATGAGCCAAAAGTGATTAAGAAATTATTTTTGAAACTGGAGTCAGCACATGTAACCACAGTTAGACAACAGGGATCAGCAGATCTGCAATGTAAGGAGGTTTGAGTCTTACAAAGCTGCTTTAAAAGTAATGTTCCCCTGTGAAAGTCCCTCCAGGTTTTATCAGCAAATTTATCAGCAGCATCAGCTGAGGAGTGTGATCAGCCATGGGGGAAGAGCTGCTCTCCTGTATCTCTTTTCTTAGAAATCATTTATTTGGGTTTCGTAAAAAGAATGTTGTTTCTCAGAGGCATTCTTTGGATGAATATGGGGATAGTCATTTGATTACAGATAGTATAAATGCACCTGTTTCTAGCAGGAATGACACATACCATAATTTAACTAAAAATATGGGTGATCTCCATTAAAAATCTCACTGTGTGAGCTTCATAGGTGGTCTCTGTGCTTGTGCATGTACAGGTGGTTAAATCCTGAATAGAATCGAAGTGGAAATTCCAGTTGATACTTTCAAACACTGAGTGAGCAATTGCTCTTTATACATTCAGACTTCTTGAACATATGGTGAAACAGTCTTTCTCTGTGTGTATGTGTGTATGTATATATATCTTTATGTATACATAATTAATTTCAAGAGGCTCATTTATAGATGCTGCACAGTCTGTAATTCATTAGTGAACAACATCCCAAAATTTCTGAGGCACTAGTGATAGAAGTAATGCATTATCTGGTCAGGGCTATCCAGAATGGAAAGAACGTTTTTTCGTATGTTATTTCAAGGAAGTAAAAAAACAGTTTATGCTGGGTGAAATATAAGACTTCCCTGTGATGGTGTTGTCATTCCCTTCACTAGACTTACAATCTCCCTCTCATTTCCAAAATCTCTGTACTATTGTCCAGGTGTCCCCCAAAACCCATTACTGATCAAGTATATAGAGCCTATGCATGCAAAAAAAAAAGACCAAAGGCACATTTGCAATCACATATCCCACCCAAGCACAGGATACTCATTAACTTCAGAAGGGTGCTTCATCTGCCTTGGGTGAACTGTTGGACTAAGTGGAGCAGTGCCTGAAATGTTTCCTCTTTTTTTTTTTCTTTTTTTTCTTTTTTGAGATCCTAAAGCTACAGCTCTCAAATACTTTTACTTTTATTGCAGCTTAAATGGTCATATTTAGGCAGGATGTGCCAATGCTTTCACCAGACCTGAATGTACAGAGATGACTCTGGGACCAAACAGAAAGTTCAGAGGAGCTTCACACAGTTCACACAGCACTGACCTCCTTAAACTCAACATGAAAGAACATTTTTATACGGCATTGCGTGCTTTCTCAGACATAGGAAATGATATTGTACTTTGTGTATGTATACGGGTTTACATATAAAATTATCACCACCAGTACATTTTGTAGACACATCCTGTGCTATTCTGAAAACATTTGGATAAAATGACACCTTCAGAACTGTTCTGACCTCTTGGGTCCATGACACTGAAGGGCTCTATGTGAAAACAGTTTACCTCTATCATGAATTATACAATACAGCTTCATAAATCATCAGCGATTGAAAGATGTTGAACTGATTCTGGTACATCTTTAAACAGATTACAAAAACAAAGCTCCATTTCCTCCTGGTGCCCTCAATCAAAACAAATGGTGCCAACCAGTAGCTTTTAGTAATGTTTAGAGCTGCCTATCTTTTGGGCTCTTTGGGTGATTAATCGAAGATATAGAAGTAGGTAAACACAGTGCTATTAGCTGGTCTCCTGTTCTGATACAGACCAAGCTTTGCATAACCCAAAGGACATGAAACTCTTAAGAGTTCAGTGTTTGGGAATTTAAGTCATTGAGGAAAGTAATAGCTCTAATGCATTTTGCCATTTGTCCTGTATTCTTGGGAAAAAAACATATTGGCACTCTGGAAAAATCCTCAGAAGAAAAAGAGTGTATGAATTTGTACTGAGGAAGAAAAAAGGATGGGAGAGAAAGAGTTTATTTTATAAGGATAATAGTCACCATAAGCTTTTATTCCTATAATTAAAAGAAAAAAAAAATAGTGGTAAAATGATTTAGCAAAATGTTGCAACTCCATTCTGACTTGCTTGTATGCTGCATTTATGAGTTTATAAAACACACAGTTATGAAAATAGGAACTCTCTTGTACATCTTTATAGAAGATTCATTTACTGTTTCTGAAGAAACTCCAATATATTTGCAGATTATGTAGTTCATTTACAGAATGTTTCCACATTTGTTACCTACCAGCCTCTTTCTCTGAAAAGCAATAATGCAAATGGAAATGTGAAAAGAACCAGTTCAAATCAATGGAGTAGAATCAGAAAAAAATGTCAGTAAAAGCATCAAAATAAGAAGCAGAGAAGATGCATGTTTATCACTTTAGCTGGAAAGAAATAGATATATACATATATATTTTTGCATGTGGATATATATATGTGAATAAACATTTCTTTATTAATTTTTTTTAATGAAACAAACAGGATACATCCAGAGATTTGTGCTGATATGTCAGTTTTGCTGATGTTTCCTTTCAAGACGCCACTTAATAAGTTCAAATATGGACTGAACATTTTCCTTTCTATTGGTGTGCACATGATGAACACTTAGAAGATACTTGGACCAGCTTTTTGAAGAACTGAGCTGTCTCTCCAGTTCTACTCCTTTGTGAATGTGAAGAAGGCTCTTCAAACACCAACATCTCTACTTTCCATGGTAAAATTTATATATACTCTCTGATTAAACTCTAAACTCTTTGTACTGTGTGCTCATGAAGAAGAATTCTGCTTTAGTGGACTGTTATCTGGGGCCTCTGTATGTTGACTGAAAGCAAAATGAGGAGAGCAAAACAAGTCCTTCATTCTCCCTTATACCCTACACTTCCCAAACTCCGGATTATTGTTTGTACCCCAGATAAGCATTTTAAAAAAATAAGATTTATTTTGATGTCTACTGCAATATATTACTAAGCAAGTGCAATTATCACATGTTGGTAAGTTGATGAGATGCAATCCAGTAAAAGAAGAAAATAAAATTGAAGGAATGGAAACAAAAGAGAAATAATGGAATGATATCAACGTAATGCTAAAAATTGTATGTACATAAATTAACCTCTGAAAATTAGTGGTGATCTTCCTGGCCTAGGTCAAAGACTGTAGGAAATTATGTTCATGCTTTAGCATTTTGCTGTTTGTGGCCAAACATTCCCAATATGATCGGAAGTGTGAATATATGAAACAAACATTTTCAAAGGCGTTGCTGAGTGGGACGGAATTTAATGAAATGTGGGGAAACTGGAGCAATGGAAAAACTGACTCAACAACTCACAAAATCAACAAGACAGAGAAAAACAAATAAATATCTAGATGTAGGGTTTCCGTTTGCTTCATTCTCAGAAAAGATGGAACATGCGTACTAAAACAAAATTCTTTGAATTTTGACATGAGGTCTATTGTAGGGCTGATCCATGGTAAATTGTGGCAAGTAAGAGCTTTTCCACTGGTTTATGTAGTTTTTGGAATGAGACTCAGATGTTCGGGTGCAAACATAGAATGAAGTACTGCTAAGGCAAAAATTTTTTGGTGTCCAAGAAAAGAATTGACAAAATGGAAAGGTTAGCTAAGAAATAATATAGCTGGCCAAAAAAAA
>VXBB01011465.1:118396-134262 GCA_013399915.1 Illadopsis cleaveri
TGAGAGAGAGAGGGAGACTGTACTCTCAATCATAGTTGTGCTTCAAACCTACGAGAAAAGTCTTTCCCTCACTGTTCAGCATATCTTCTGGGAATTCAAAAGAATGGCAAAAATCGTTCCAGAAGGGAAACTGTATGGAGACTTGCTGCTTGAGAACAAGGAAAGATGATCACTCATAAAATGCAGGTAGGAAATGAAACAGGAAAGCTATCAGATCCAGACTTCCTCCATGAATAGAGGTTACCAAAACAAGCACTCCAAAATAAAAAAGGAAATAATTGACATTTGGTCAATCGGGACTGAACTGGCTGGAGCTGTTCCGGACAGAGGCTGAATTGCTGTGACTCAGAAAACCAGGCAGGAAAGGTGCTGAGGGCCAAATGCCAGCAAAAACATGGGAAATGTGTTACTTCACCAACGTTAAAGGCACACGTTAAACTTCCCACCCTCGCTCCCCTTTACCACTCCCCTCTTCCTGGTGAAATTATACTTGGGCAGTGGCAAAGCTCTTCAGATGGCTCCTACTGAAGGCCTGAATTTTCCCTCCTGTCTGGCTGTCCCTCCCCATCCTGCCAGCCTTACTCTTTCTTTCAAAACCACAGTTTTTAGATACCACACCTTCTTTCCACCATGCCCACGTGGAGAACATCCTGCCTTACCACCCTTTCTCAGCTCCATCACGCAGCTGTATTGGTGTTTCTAAGACTCCTTGATGGAACAAATGAGTCAAAAGTGCTTTAGGAGGCCAGGCCAGGGTGAGGGGTTCTCTTGAACACATTAACACCCACAAGGGTGGTTATCATCACTTCATCTGACTCCTGCCTGATTCCGTCTGTAGAATTTCAACAGTGATAAGTTTACTGAGCCCCCCTGAATTGTCCTGAAGCTTGAGGGTATTTTTCGCAATGATATTTAGCCCAGATTTTAAAAGTGAAAAGCACTGAAACTCCATTCCTCTTGAAATGCTTCAGAAATGATTAATTACTCACATGTGAAAAAAAAAAAAAAAATAGAAACTCTATACACACCCTCATATGGCTTATAGGAGGAATTTTGGAGTTCAGAAATTCATCTGAGGTCATTCCTGTGTAACTCCCTTAGTCCTAAGAAATGTTTGTGGATTATTTTAAATCTTTCTGTTTCAGAGTCCAGCTTTTATGTCATTCTTAAATTCCTTCTCGTATTTTTGATGATATAGAGTTTGAGTTCTGAGGTGTGTGACTACAGTTTTATACAGTCAACACTAGACATTGACAGACCACTTAAATTCCCACATTTTTACAACACCGCTCTTTTAATTAAAGTTATGGTATTATTAATGTCTTTTTAACTATACATTAATATAATAAATTAATGTAATGTTTGTAATGTTTCTACACCAGTTATGATAAAGGAGATTTGACTGAGCTAGTCTCAGGAAAAATAAAAAAACCAGAAATGTGAAGTAAAATGAATTTTGATACAGATACATTACAAAATCAACAAATCTGAATCTAAAACACTTCACTGAAACTGATTCAAATACGAAAGCATGCATACCAGAGTTAGAAGGTATGAGTAGTTGACAGAATACTTTTAATCTTCTCTGTAACTATGGTTTTAACATAGTCATTGACTCACACTTTCCTATGTATGTATTTAAGATCCTAATCCTTAAATGTGGAATGCAACCAGGGAAGGGAATCAGGTGAAATGTGTGTATTGCTATTTACATTCTTATGTACTGTGCATAAGACTATTCATAATAAAGGGAGTATACAAGCTGAGATTGATAGATACATAAATACACAAACTGATAAAAAGTGGATTCTCATTTGCAGAACTCCTCAAATAGCTGCATTATTTAGTTCTCTTTTATCTATTCAGATATCTCTCTTCAGGAGGGAAAAATTGCCTGGGAATTCATTTCCTTTGAAAGTTTTTAACTCTTTCTCAAAACTCAAAGAGATGAAATTTGCTAAGAGGTTCACAGGTTGCTCTGGGCTTCTCACAGATACACAGTGAGGGCTCACGGAGTCCTCATGTGCTTACAAAATCAGACTTAAAAAGCCACATTTATAAATCTTTCTACAAAGATGACTCAAACGTGGATGGAGCAGAGATCAAGGTGAGTTTCATGATCCAGAGAGTAGCTCCAGATTTTAAAGTAAGGGATGTCGATGTGTTGTGGACCTTTTTCTCTCTCTTTTCCATTGGGATCTGACCACACTTTCTCCCTGTCCCTGGCAGGACTGGACATTGTGTTTTTTCCCCAGAACAGAGCTCTAGGAACAAGATGTTGTGTTACATGGATGCTGTCATGTCTGCCACACTCCTTTACATAAAATCATAGAACTTCAGCGTCAGTCAAGCTTCAAAGTACCTTTGGAGATCTCCAGTTCAATCTCTTGCTTCCACAGTAGGTTGCTCAGATCCTTGCACATAAATTTTTTTTGAATCCCTAAGGATTTAAAAAGATCCCACAGGCTCTCCAGGAAAATTTCCAGCTCTTAGCCACTTCCATAATAAACATAGTCCCTGTGTTAAAGGTCCTGTCTTGCAGGAGCACTGCCTCTGGACCTGTTTTAGAACACATTTGGCAAGAGTTTGGGCTCATCTTTCCGTGCCATCCCTTAGGCAGTGGACGAAGGTTTTACCAAGCCTCCCTTTCTCTTAAAGAAGTTTTTTTTCCTCTTTGCTTGTGTGAGAACCTACATGTGAGGTTACAAGATGGAAACACAGAGCAAATATATCACAGAAGAGGCTTGTCTGACCATGTTCAAGGCAGTCATGTGGTGTGTTAATCCTTTGATAGAGGGGAAGAGGTCATCCATCAAGCTTTAGGTGGGGAGTGCCCTTTCTAATGGGGCACCTCCCAATGCAGGATCCCACTACGTGCTGCTGCACCCACTTTTGCAGCTAAGAGTCAAGCAGACCTGATCCTTTGTCTTCATTCCTCATGACCAGGTCATGAGAAAATAGAATATACACATAAAATCACCGTCCCCTAATGCAACTTGTCACAATAGGGACCTAAGTGACTCTCAAGGACTGTAAAAGGCACTTAAGTGAGGTGATCACTTGGAGTTCTCCAATATCAAGAGAGGGAGAAAGAAGTATAGGCAGGGGATGACTGAAATCATTGAAAAGCAGCCATCTCATCTGGGCCACAGATTTTTCCCTCTAAAAATATTTTTCATTTCCGCTCAGAGCCTGATGTGATTAAAACAAGTACAGAGACAAACTCAAAGTGTTTGTGAGGTTCTCTTCATGTGAAGACATTATCTGCACCACGAGGAAGTTCAAGAATTCTTGAGTCAGGAGGACTGATTTCTGTACATCATCACAAAGTCAGCTTTGACAGTGGCTGATCTGGTCTGTCAAAACACCACCAGCAGCTTCTCCCAGTACTTTGTACTTTTGCTGCAAAATATTTTCCACATATTCTTTTTAAGTAACATTTTTTTCCTGACTAAACTCTGTTACATTATTGTCCAGGGTTGAATTTTTGCTATGGAATGAATGTTTCAAAAAGTAAATATTTGTAAGTAAATACATGTAAATATATGAAAGTAATGTGGAAATATATGTAAGTGACATGTAAATACAGGTAAGTAACATGTAAAGAAAAAAGCCCACCTGTGATACAGTATTAGCAAGAAATAAACCTGTCTATGAAAATAATAAAGAAAAATAGGAAGTGTTTGAAGCAAATTTAGGGCTAAATGATTTTTATATAGCTAAGCTCTGTAAATATTCAAAGCTTGCTGAAAATTCTGCCTTTTCTTTCTGCAGATGAAAAAAGAAAGATTTTTCAAAAAATAAGTAGTTCTGAAAAGATGTTGAGATGGGCTTTTAAGAATCCAAAGCGTTGAAGATTTAAAGAGAAAAAAAAAAACTCTTGAAACTTCAAGGTTTTGTCTCATCCTGAATTTCTGAGACATTTGAGGTTCGTCACTGACTGAACTTAGAGGTGGCTCTGCCCTAATCATGGTCCTTGGATGGGACAGAAGTCCAGGATCTCTTTGAAACCATGAGCATCACATTATTGTGGTGTGGAAGAGCTGAAACGACTCAAAGAGGCCGCATCACCCTGTGCTGAGCTCAGAACTTTGCAAAGCAAGTCCATAAATCAGGAGCTGACAGTAAATTTTTAACAGTGTATATCCTCTGCCATGAGCAAGAGCCCAGTTTATTTTACAGGCATGATGATAGCAGCCAAGAATGCTGCAGTGATATGGATAACGTGGTGGCACACCTGTAACCTCCAGGTCTGAAAGAGAGAAATGTTTGCACTTCATCATTCCAGGAAGAAAAAAAACACCCAGACCTCCTGCCACAACACACCCTGAATGGAGCCTTACTGTCCCGGGGGAAAAAAATAAAAAACAAACCCATAATGTACAAAGTATACCTTGTCAATGTTAGCCTCAGTGATTATGTACTTCCATGGTATGTGGAAGGTTTATAGAGCAATTACATCCATTGTGACTTTGTAATTACAGTATTGGGAGGTCACAGACAGAGAAATTTTGCCAACTCTATTGATTTTTAAGGCTAGCCTGAACAGGATATATGCTCTGGACTTGTAAGTTTCCAATATGTACACAAAGTGCTGTCGGCTCAAGAGATGAGCAATGGCAAGTGATGTTCATGCCAGCCACAGGCCAGGATCTGATCTCTAGTGCTCACTCAAGACAAATCTGCATGATCACCCTGGAAAAACAGTGCAGCATCTTTGTGGAAGTAAGTAATTAGAGAGAAGTTCTAGAGACTGGAGAAAACAGTTAAAAGACATTTAGCAACTAAATTCAACCTTCCTGACTACTATCATTGTTTGGGTTGTGTTTGCAGACCTCAGCTATTTACTTTTTGACATTTTGCTTTTTTAACTATTTGCTTTTTGAACCACTTGCTTTTTGAACCATCCATCCTACAGCAAAAATTCCATTCTGGACAATAATGTAACAGGAGAGTTGATCGATTTTTTTTTTTAAGCTCTACAGTGCAGTTTCACTAGAGAAGAAAAGCTAAGAAAGAAAGAGTTTTTATCAAGTAAAGGACAAAATTGCTTGAGTTATTGAACTGAATAAGGTTCAACTGATCTTACTTAAGTAGATAAGAGCTGTGTTCACAGAGCATGGTGGATCCCTACCACACCACTATTTGTGAGAATAATGGGAAACCTCAGCCATTCCACAGAGCACACATTCCTTAGTATAAATTTAGGCACAGAGCTTCTTGTCAGAATGAGTACCTGCAAGATTAATTTTCTGAAAAAATGTAAAAAAGTATTTACACAAAAACTGTGGGTGTTGGTGGGACTTTGTTGCTGTTGTTGGTTGGTTGGTTTGGTGGGTTTTTTTCAGGGTATTAAATCAAAATTAAATTCTTTATTTCAAAACCAAAGGAAAATGTTGTTTTGGTTTTTTTTAAGAGACTTCAGAATACTTCTCACTCATCCTGATACGATGCATTCCAGATTTCTTTCAAGCATGAAAGATTTCTTCCACATGATGTCTTTCATAAATACGAAGAACACTTAGAGAAAAAAAAAAAAAACAAGCTCTCTGAAAAGAACATTTCCATAGAAAATACTAAAATGTAGTGCTCTACTAATGTAGTGATAGGACAAAGGGGAATGGCTTTAAGCTGAAAGAGGGCAGGTTTAAATCAGATATTTGGAAGAAATTCTTCCCTGTGAGGCTGGGGAGGCCCAAGAACAGGGTGCCCAGAGAAGCTGTGGCTGCCCCTCAATCCCTGGAATTTTCCAAGGCCAGGTTGGATGGGGTTTGGAGCACCCTGGGATAGTGGAAAATGTCCTTGGCCATGTCAGGCTGGTTGGAATGAAATGATCTTTAAGATCCCTTTCAATCCAAACCATTCTATAATTCTATTTTGGGATATCTGTCTTACTAATCACAATCCATTTTTTTTCAATTGAGTGAAAATTTGGCAAACTGTAGATGGCACCATTGAACATTTTGGTACAACTGCTTTTTCCACTGCAAAAGTTAGACATTCCAAAGTGTTCAAAAATATCAACGTTAAAATATCATAATGTCCCAACACCAACTGAGAAACATTTAACAGAAACATTTAACATAAAACCTTCTGAACAAACTTCCTTCACAACATGCTTATGAAAAGTCTACAGTTTTTAAAATTCTATTTGGGAATAGAATTTCACCAATCTATTTGATTGGTGAAAAGAGGATCAGTCTCCCCTTAGTTTCCTATTGGCTTCCCAATCTGGCATGTGCATACTCTAGATTGACCTGAAAATTACTTCTGCCTAAAATCTGACCCAACCAAATGAATCTTGAAGTTGTTTGAAAAAGATAAATTACTTTCAAGGAATAGAAATATCACAATGAACATAATGAATAAATGAAATTTCCTTCTTTAAGACAGCAGAGTGTAGGAGAGAACCTTTAACTGTGGACAAGACTGCCTTTTACACCGGGGTTACTGAGCATTGCTCAGTGTGACATAATGGGGACGTTAAATAAGGATAAGTGTAATTAATATATAACATTAGTAAGAGTCAATTTTCATTCTCTTATTGAGGCCGACCAGCATTATCATTATTTTATTTTTTAATTTCCTGGTGATATCACCTTCTTTACCAGCCTTCTCATAAGACTGAGATAAGCTGTTGCACGTTTTGATTTGAAAGCAAGAGGAATGGTAATTAAGTAATTTGAAAATGAAAAGAGCTTAATCAAAGGGGCTTGTACAGTATGAAACTGTGCAGAACCTCCATCTACCTTTGAGAGAGACCCTTCTTCAAAATCTCTCCTGGCAAAACAACGACGTCCTGATCCAGATCTCATTTATTTCAAGGGGAAAGCCCTCATTGATATGTCTAACATGACACCTCAAAATATCGTTATTTCAAGGGGTGAAATTCAGTTTTAAATGGATGGCTTAGGGCTTGGAATACCAAAGAAGCTCAAGGGACTCTGAATCCGATGTGTGGATTAGACCCACAGGGCCTCCCAGGCATACCAGTTGGTTGCACCACTCACATCATCCAGTGTGATACTGTGATTCTCTGATCATAACAAAGGAGGCTACAGGGACACTCAGCAACACTTAAAAAAAACCAGTAACAATACTAAAAAAAGAGGGATAATTGTGTCGCCCCAAGTTTTCTTGCTTTCAAGTGTTTGGATCTCGGCAGCTTCAAGAAAACAATATATATTTTTAGAATTTATCTATTTTGTTTACATGTTTCTCCTCTGGGAGGAGAAACATGCTTGATGGTGATGTTCACCATCCAGGTCAAAGAGGTGGTGACCTGTGTAGCCAATGTCTTGCCTTCTGTACAAACTGTATAAAAGATGGAGTCAGAAAAATAAAGATCAGAGCTTTCCCTTGACCTACTGCTGCCTGCTTCCTCCTTTGTGTGTCCAAAACAGTGACAATAATTGCATTCTGGTTTTAACACCACAGAGTTTGCTCACCCCATAACTTGCAGAATAATAAATAATAACAAACCATGAACCAAAACTCAAGATTTTTTTCCTTTTATATGAATATCATGACTCTTGAGCCACAGACACAGAGAATCAAAGTCCTCTCAGCATGAACCCCCAACTTTACTCTCCACAGCAAAAAAAACATTGCTGTTTTTGAGTTCTGATATAACCTGGTGATTTGGCAATGCCTGTGGACTAAAGATGATGGAAGTCTGAAGACCCTGTGCATAGAGAGAAAATGACATTTGGGCCATCCACACCCTGGACAAGCAGTCCTGTATACATAATGCCTAGATATGGGAGAAAAGAACCAGATCATGTTTTTCCTTTACAGTTAATATACCTGTGTATGTGTGTGCAGTGAGATGAGATTGTCATAGCCATTTTTCTCTACAGATTATGGTAATGATTAAATGAGCATGAATACGGACTTCTGAAAATGATAACAAGTAGGGGAAATTCCATCCTATTTTGTATCTCTATCTTTTCTGTGAACATTACTTTGTTATCTGCAATATGCAAGTCTTTGAATAGGTGCTATTAATTTAATATGCATTTATTCTTTCTGATCTCTCTTTAATTTTAAATTAAGTGAAGTCAATGATCAAAGAAAGGCCAGAATAATAACTCTGTAGGATGATTTTTTTTTTTATCTTTTCTTTTGGTCACAGAAAGCAATGAGAAGTAGCACTGTCTGTTTTTTCTAGGCCAGTTCTGCAATATGTACTTAGGTGACAATGTGGCCTGCAGTAACACCAAAGTACATGGGAGTCACCCAAATAAACAACTGCCAAGTAGAGCAAAGGCCTAGGATCAAGCTCTAAACACCTTTATTTACCTTTTGTGTTTCAGCAGTTGCTAAGAGCCACAAGCTTATTGCTCCAAGCCATTAAACTTGGAGCAGAAAGACTACCCGTGCCCCAAAGAATTGCAGTAATGGGTTGTTTAACTCTGTATAACTTAATCTGCTTATGAGTTAAAGACATATACTCACACACCCAAACTCTCCTCAGCAGAATATTTAACTATGCTTTTAAAAAAAAAAAGACAAAAATTGGAACCATCCCTGAGCTACCAAATTTCTTTGTTACTCTGCAGAAAAAGCCGTGTCCATGACGGAACCAATACCCAAACATTACTCGGGAGAAAGTGGGCTGAGAATTTACCAATTTATTTCTTATAAGCCAAGACTAAAGCAAATTATTTGCAGACAGACCCCTCTAACATATCTACAGCTTTATATAGAACACCAAGCTCTGCAGAGAAGATACAGTATTTGTTAGACCAACTGGTATGGCTGGGGAACAAAAACAACAAAAAAACCAAGCTCTGAGGCACAATGGAGCTTCATCCAGCTAAGGGGCTTGTGCATCAGAAAGACAGGGGATGTATTTAACCCCTTTTTTCCTCACTTAATTCTATCATCTACATGTTCAAAACTTTTCTTACGTCCATAGACAATATCAGTCAGTAATTCAAGGAGCTGTAAGATGCCCAGTTGCAGGACAAAACTCATATTGAGTCATCTTTTTGAACACAGGTTCCTCCTTGGCACCAGGAGTTAAGCTGTGGACTACGAAGACCAGAAGTGTGTTTAGAGATATTTTGGATATTTGCGCTACCCTTGATTTGCCATTAATCTGGCAGTTAAAGACACTAAATAGCAAGCCCTAAGATTTTGTGTGTTAGAGCAGAGCAGCTGAGGAGGCCAAAAGAGCCCCTGATTAATTTTGGACATTTTGGGGGAAAATGCCATAATGCATAGCAAAGCTTTGGAACTTGTTTTGTTTTGGTTTTAGGATGGTTTTTTTTGTTTGTTTGTTTAGGGTTTTTTTACATTTTGAGTTGTGACCTGTATTAACCAGCCATGTCCAGTTCCAGTTTTGCTAAATTGGTCTGCAGATTGACAAATGAAAATTTTGTTGAATTCTTTATGGGCCTGAGTGACTAAAATAAACATTTAGCATGAAAAATTCTGCTTCTGTTTCAAAAATTTGATTAGGTATTATTTGTGGGCAATCTTTGCTCTTTGGATTGTATCTACCATGGTCAGGATTAGTTGTCTCTGCATTGGACCAGCCAAACCTGCATTTAAATTCAGTTCATTCAGCCTTTGTAGCACGTCTACCACGATCAGTAGGTTTTTTTAAACACTGTCTGAAATAATGAAAAAAAATGTGTAATACTTGGGTTGTTTTCCATTCATTTTTTCTCAAGAAGTTTGGTTTTTTTATTAATCAGTGGGTTAAACCACTAGGGTAAATTTTGGTGGCATGGATTATGTCACAGGTATTGTTTGTAGGGCTTCAGAGCAGCGTCTTCTCTGTTAAAAAATTGGGAAGGTGGAGAGACACCTCTTCACGTGGCCTCCTCTTGTTCCACCACATGAGGAGAATCCCAGGGAGTGATTGAGCTGCAGAACTGAATCCAGGTCTGTGTTACTCTTTGAGCATTGTGGCATTTTTAGTCTGAAACCATTTAGAAGTATAGCAGAAAAATCGATTTTTTAACAATTCAGAAGAATTAATTCCAGATTACTGGAATATCCATATTATTGCCCATCCAATGGGAAGGACTTAAATGTTGCTAGATTTAGAGATATATCAGTTTTATATCAGAGAGAAATAATTTTTATCCCTCCTCACTTAAATGCATCTATTTCTGGGGTGGATTCTGGCAGCTGCTCATTCCACTGTTAAACAACAAGTTAAGATGGGAAGCCCAGGTTACTGCTCACACCCCAGAAGGGATGACCTGGGCAAGTACAAATTCAGGCACAAATTTCCATTTCTGGAAAGCACTATTACCATATGGAAAGGTTTGTTGGTTAAATCACACACACTGTACAGATAAACATCACGTCCTGATATCAGTAGAAATTATCCCCACTATCAACAATAAGGGCAATTACTTATGGAGAGAATCACCTCACCTAAATGTAGTTATCTACTAGTCAGGCATTTAATCTAAGGTAACCACCTAAGCTCCCTCTGTGATGAACAGACAGAAATAGGCACTGGGAGAGGAGGAAACTCGTCCTGTTCCAAGATAAATGTCCTGAGATAGGTAGACTGAATCACCTTCCAGAGGTGCTTATCTCTCTTTATTGACTACAGAAGGAACACAGATAATTAATTAGCCATGACTAGGCACCTAATTTTTAGATACCTAGCCACCTAAACTTTAGCAAGATGAATCAGAGCTGAGTGATTCCCACTAGGTAAATTTCCTCCTCCCCTTTCCTCCGTGAAAGAATGCCGGACGCCTGAAATATAAAGCTTGGACTGCTTCCAAAACCATCTTTTTCCTTTTCCTTTAGAATTTTTTAAAATTCTTTTCTATATTGCTTCACCTCGTATCACCTCATTATGGGGTGGGATATTCAATTTGCTGCTGTTAGACAGTGCACAAACTGCTATTTTTATTGGAACACCTACAACAATGCATTTTCAGAAAGGAAAATGATAACACGTGATAAATACATATTTTAAAGCATTATAATAGAATCATCTGTATTTTATTTGCTTTCCTTCTGAGTCTGGTGTACAGCTTCTATTTCCCACAGGATTTTAAAAAATTACAGCTTTTTAAGCAGATCTGTGCCTACAAATAAATCCAGGTTCCTTTTATTGCAGCGTTTGATATAATTTGTATAAGTTACAGCCTAATAAAAGATCGGGGAGCAAACTTCAAGCCACATCATCCGTTGTTTCCCCCCAGTAACGATATAAAATTATATTTGTTCTGGTTCTTTTTTGCGTGGTTCATCAGATTAGGAAATTTTATTAGACCTCTTACTTCGGGCTTGTAACAATAAGATCCTTCCTATGGCAATAAGTTCAGCTTAGAGAAGTTCTGATGCGCTTATAGGCAAAGTGAAAAATATAGGCTGGAAAGGCATCTCCATTTATTTAAGCACATACTTAGTACAAGATTAAAGTTATTTGCTTACATGCTGTCCTTAATATGGATAGGCTTAAAGGCATTTCCATGTATTTTCCTGAATGGGGAACACATTCTCAGATGTGTGATGAATTTTCATTATTGTTTTTTTTTTGATGTTAAGTATCTGAACGTTGGATGTGCTAATGCAAATAAAATTGGTAGGTAGGTAGACCCTGGTGAGTAAAGTTCACAGGGTGCAAAGTAGGGGGTAAAAGGGCTGAACAACAGATGAACAAAAAAAGCCATACCTTTGGGCTGAAATTTCCATGTAAAATTTTGCACACATTTCAAATGTGAACAGCACATACTTGTTACTCCAGACTTTAGAATATTTTGCCTTATCCCAGTCCATACTTGCCAAAAGAGATGTTTAGGTAGGTGCACATGTGTTTTTCAGTACCAACATTTCTCTAAGATTGACTGGGTGGCATAGAAAGCCATATGCTCTCACAGGTCTAGACTAATGTTTTCCAAGTCTTGTGAGAGGAAGTGATTTTTTTAAAAAGGAAACATGGATTAATTAAGAGACTCAACAGCAGTGTAGAGCTTGCACTGTGCAAATTGACTGCTTAGCCACAGGTGGGGTAAAATCAAGCAGAAATTTTACCACCAGCCAATCAAAATCATTTAACCCTTTGGAGTTCTTGTGAATATGAACATTGAGACCCCTGGGACAAATCACAAAGGGAGATTCTAATGGAATATCACATTTGAAATAATCACAGGCCTCAGGGAGCTAGTTTCTGCCTTGCCAGCTCTGAGAACAGTGAAACCAGACTGTGAAATCACTATGATAAAACAAGGTGAGCTTTCAGTTACAGACAGGTGGTTATTTTCTGTTTCTGAAAGGCCTGAAATCTTTTCTTTCACAGAAAGAAAAAAAAACAACAAAAAAATGTGGTTTTGTGGTTAAGGCACTGAATTCAAACTAGGAAGTGCTGAATTATTGTCACAGCTTTACTTTGGCATCAGGCTGGGAAATTCTTTCACTCTTCAAACCTGCAGCAATACTGAGGTGCATGCCTGGAGCTAAGCAAATCAAAGATCACAGAATCATAGAATGGCTTGGATTGGAAAGAATCTTAAAGATCATCCAGTATCAACCCTCTGCTGTGGACAGGAACACCTTCTCCCTGACCAATTTGCTCAGGACTCCATCCAACCTGGTCTTGAAATGATCCCAGTGGTCGTTCTACTTAGTGGGATGCAGGACCAAGACCTTAAGTTCTCTGAGACTCTTCCGGATGTGTAAATTTAAGCCTAATATACTTCCTTTGTTTTCTGTTTCTATTCACACTCTATATTTAAATTAAACCCTTGAAGCAGCCCTTTGGTTCTGCTTGGCTTAGTTTGAAATGCAGCTTTCAGTATTGAGGAAATTGGTTTAAAAAGGAGGTGAGACAGGTGAGTATCTGGAGAAACAACGACGTAAATGGCACAGTGCTGGAGGAAAGATAGCAAAACAGGGGCTTGCTGAAGGTTAAGAATGAAAGAAATACAACATAGAATAATAGAATCTAGGAATGGTAAGGATGGGAAGGAACATTAAACATCTAATTCCAACCACCCTGCCATGGAGGCTTGGAACTGTCATTTATCTGCTAATGTAGAAAAAAAGGGAAGGTGAAAATGTAATCTGTTCCCCTTTGCACTTATCAGCAGGACAGGGAATGACGAGTTGCACTGGATGACCCTCCCAAACCCTCTCCAGACCTATTGTCTGTGTTTTCTAAGACTGCAAATTTTGTTGGGGTACAGGATGTTATCACAATTGGTCCTGAGCTTCATGCACACCTCCAGCGCTACTGCAGGACAGAAAAACTGGGCACAAACAAACATCTTTGTGCCACTGTGGCTTTTGGCCAGAGTTTATAAGAAGCCATCCATCAAAGAGCAAGAATGCTTACAAGTTTTGAGTTGAGAAAGTGCAGCGGCAAGCTTTTGGGGGGATTTCACAATACTGATTTCTTGGTTTGAAGCAAAATACATTTACAAGAGCATCTGCTGGTGTGAGTCTCTTAAATATGGCATATACTCCGTGTTACTGCTTCATCATCATGTATAATTGGCAATAAACCTATTTGGAATTCAAGATGCATAAAACTGAAAGTCTTTGAAGGGAATAGCTGCTGAGATTATATTTATTGTGCTTTCCCACAATATTTTTCTATGCATAATGTGATAAACCTCCAAGGTGGTTGTAGGCAAAGCTGAAATATTCACAAGTATGCAGTTATTATGAATTTAGACAGGTTGTAAGACATTTTGATATCAAACTCTTAATGAATGGCAGTAAACATATTCTACATTACTTTATTAAAATGCCTATTAAAACATACACATCCACAGAATGATCACTGGATGTGTTTACTTGCGAGCAAAAAGGCCATGAAGAAAACAGCATGGAAATAAATTTTCTTTTCCTGCACCACTATGATAAGAATTAGGGCATGCATTTAAAGTTCATATTATTTTCAGTGTGTTCACAGCACATCCAGATAATCAGATATTCAAAGGAGGATTCCCAGTCAGTTCCAATATGCCACGACTCAGTAAATCGAGTTGTGTAAATGATAGTTCCATATCCAACAATGTTGTTTTGAGATTCCAGAAAAACTGCTACACTCCAAAGCAACAACAAAAAAACCCCAGCCAAACAATAAATAGTCAACAAATTCATTCTTGTTATCTTGATGATTTTCAAATAAAATTTGTTGATGTTTCCTTTCTATCTGGCTAAATTTTTATTAGCAAAAATTTAAATCTAAATGTCCTGTAGAGCTAGAATATGGGGGATTTTTTTTTATTTTCAACATTTCTGAGTACACAGTCTGAGGGGAGGAAAAATTCAAATTATGAGTTGAAAACATATGGAAATTTATTCTTTCTGAGTAAAATTTTTATTTTCTTTGCAAAGGCCTGATCAACACCCGTGACGAACACAAGAACAGAAGTCTCCTGTAACATCCAATATCAATTCCATTGCTCCATACCATGCTGTTCATCTAGAGCAGCTCTTAAGGGGATTGAATATACCACGCTTTCAGTGGCAGTCCATCCTCCTGAAGGAAATACCTCTGTGGGACAAGTCTCTGTCCCAGTGTGAAGGAAGTATCAGCTAGAAAAGAGCTGTTATACCATAAATTCATCCAAAATGTGGCTTTAAGGTGAAGTGTGTGTTGGATCAGCACATGGAGCCCTGGGACTGGAGAGCTGGGAGTGGAGTGGGGAAAGGCACCATGGAGCAGTTAATGCTTCCCTTAGAATAGACTGAGCAAGAGTTAATGCCTGCAGCTTTTTGCCTGCTACCAGAAAAAGAGAAATTATCTTTAAATGTTGGTGTCTTCCTGATATATATGCCTCTTCTGTAGTTATTTGCTCTGGTGTGACCGGGTTGTGAGAAGCTTTGTCTGCTCTCAAGCACAGCCAGCTGCTGGATTCTGGGGAGCATACCTGGGAACTCTGCATAAATGATAAATAAAGTGGGATAAAACCTTGGCACAACAACAACCAGCACTCATGCTTCTCTGCTCTTTGTCAGTTCAGCTATCTTGCTCTTGCTAGAGCAAGGGGGAATGGCTTTAAGCTTAAAGAAGGAATGGGAATAGATTAGATGTTAGGAATAAATTCTTCCCTGTGAGGGTACTGAGGCCCTGGCACAGGGTGCCCAGAGAAGCTGTGGCTGCTCCTGAATCCGTGGAAGTGTCCAAGGCCAGGTTGGATGGGGCCTGGAACAACCTGGGATGGTGGAAGATGCCCCTGCCCATGGCAGGGGGTTGGAATGAGATGGTCTTTACGGTTCCCTGCAACCCAAAAAATTCTATGATCCTTACATTTATCAGTCCTCAAGAGAATACAGATTGGTTTCATAGGGAAACTGAGTCTCAGCATGCTGAATTAACAGTGGGAGAGGCTTGCAAAGGACCGGTATTGATGTCTTTGCCTTTGCCCAGCAGAAGTCCATGGAAATAACTTGTACAACAGTGAAAAAATGCCCTGGGGCAGTTTACTACTTTTCTGTGTCGTGAGTATACAACAGCACATTCCCACCTGCCTGTTGCAAGTATTTTCTCATTCAGAAATGAATTTTTTAAGAATGTAGAACAGCAACATACCCTACAAAACTCCTATTTATACAGCACTGCTGTTTTTATAAGAACTGTTTATACAAATAAGTAACATAGCCCACAGTGCAATATATTTCACTTGCCTAATGTAATTTTTGACATTTGATGAGGAACTGCAAGCCTTAATCCCCAAGCCCAGGTTAAAATGAGGGAGCAATGTCCCATCCAAATGAAAGGCTGTCATTGTTCTTGCTGAAAGGAGACACATTTATTTCCATGTCTGGCAATAGTTTTGTTTTAAAGCAAACTGTGAAGGAGTTATCTGAGCTGAGTCAAAAACTGGAATATGCATTTAAACATCCTATTAATAGGCTTGGAAGAGCATGTTTAT
>VXBB01011465.1:134332-146116 GCA_013399915.1 Illadopsis cleaveri
TTGCTTTATGAGGAGCTCTTTTCCCTTAGAAAAATCTACTCGACATGTTTTATTTGCTGTTCAAGCCATAATACAATGTTATAGTCCCACAGATATCACTGATAAAGGTATTATGGGATACCAGATGGACAAAGAGCACACTGGGAGGTCAGCAGCCTCCCTGCCACGATGGGTGTTTTTATTCTCGGTGCATCATGAAAAAGGACATTATCAGGAAGGGTTTGAAGGGAGAATATGTGACAATATGAGTGCAGGTGTCTCCCCCAAGCACAGGCACAGGCACAATGGTGCTACAGAAGAAACGAGGTTGGAGGAGATGTGGGAACAGGGAATGAGAAGGGATAAGCAGATACCACTTGCATGGAGCCATGAGGAGCCACTACTCCACTGTCCTCTCTGGGCCCTCCTTGGCTGCTCCACTCTTGAATGCAAAAGTCCCAAACTTTCCCAAAATCTCCACATCCCCAACATCTACATAGTAACAGCACAAACCCAACAACTGCTTTTAAGAATTTCCCAAGGCAGCTCAAATCCTACCTTTATATTCTTTTAGAGCCACCACAAAGGTGGTTGTTTCAGAGCGAATTTACATTAAAGCAATTTTTTTTTTTATCCCCCAGGAATGGGGAAAGAGAGAAAACTCTTCCCAGTGTCCACATCAGTTAAATATTTCCCCTCTTCTGCCCTTCCCCCCCTGTCTCCAGCACTGCTGCTCAAAGGGGAAAGTAACAAAGATATTTGAGATTATAAAGGGTTTTGGATGAGTGAACCTGGAGTGAGTAAAGCTCTTAGAAAAGCATTTAAAGGATCGCAGTGGCATGCAGTCATGTTATATAAACATATTCTGAATGGTACCATCATACGCCCAGCCCTGGCGCCACAATTGCATTAAGTGAAATTTTATACAGAAATTGTGAAAGTGCACCGGGGTTGGCTGATTATCTGCTCTTTCTGTTCCCTTTCAGACATGAAGCAAAAAGCCAAGGTGCTGGAGAAGAATGTGGACAGTGCCAAGAGGTTCCTGACCTAATTTAAGCAAAAGGTTTTCTTTCTTTTCTTTAGTTTTTTTTTTTGGTTTGGTTTGGGTTTTTTTCATCTTTCCCTCTATTTTTGTTTCCTCCTCAGGGTTCAAAGCTGTCAGTCATTAGAAACAACCACTTGAAATTGACTGTCACTGGGATTTAAAATTTTCAAACACCTAAGGAAAGAGAGAGAAGGAACTGGAATAAGGTCATGGCGTAAAAGCTACTTTCTGAAGTGCCTAATGAATATTTCCCTTATGTATCTTGACAGTTTTGAAATCTATGTGGAGGGAGGAAATTTACTATACTATTCTAATTTACTATACTATAGTACTTGTTTATCCTTGCCAAAATAAGTTAATTAAAATGAGGCTCTGATTAAAATGAAAGGGTCTGGCTCATTTGAAATATTAATTTAGGCCTCTATTTCTGCATCTGCCTGCAAGGGTCTCTGTGCAGGAGCAGAGCTATGTTTGTTAGGCAGTAAAGCATTGTTGCACGCAAAGCCAACCTTTTATTTGTTTTCATTGTTGCCTGATGTCTTTCCCTGAATTAGCCTGGACCTGTTGACCTTTGGGGCAAACTGCAAAGCCCCACTTTTACTCGAGCTAAGGATGAGTTTATGGTTTGTGTTTGAAAGGGGAAGGGAGTTGGGAGAAATCTGCTAGGTGAGTTTGGGGTATGCCTTTTTGGAGGTTATCTTTCCTACTGATTCTCTTACTTAGCCCTGGCAGTACCACTTAGGTAGGATTTCCCCCCATTAATCTGTGTTACTGACAGACATTGCCCCAGCAATGAGCCAAGAGACAGCCCCTACCCAGCCACACAGAAACTGGACTGGAACATTTAAAATAAGCAATGTTGATATAATTTCTAAGACTTTTTCCTTTCTTCCCCCGAAATGATTTAAATTTATTTTTCCATATAAAATTTCCAGTCTCTGAAATATTCTGAGAATATTCTGTTCCATTCTGAATCAAATACTTTTTCTCACTTCGTACACACATAAATAAGAAAAAAATTAAAAAGAAAATATACGTCCCCTTATTTTCTCTACCAGCTCTGAGTATAAATATTATAAGTAATAATTATAAATATATAAACAAGATTTATACTATTATAAATAATAAGTATAAATATTAAACCTATGTGCCACTCTAGACAAGGAATTCAATTGTGTGCTATAATATATCCCAAACAACAGAAGAATCCAAAATGTTCTGTCAGGGTTAATGTCACAATCCTGTCTGTTTAAAAGTTCCAGGAAACCAGGGAAGCTCTTTCACCCAAATCCCATATGAAATATCATGGATGAACAGCAAAAACTGGTTCTTCCTATGCAGGAACTTAAAAACTCCACCAGCCATGTGAAATAATGCCTGTTTTCCTAAAAAAGGAGCAGATACCTGGCATAATCCTGTTGTGTTACTGGCTATACTGACTCTAAAACAACTAGGAGAGAATCTCTCCATTTCCACTGGACAACCCTGGGTAATGCTGGTGGTGCAGGGTATTTCAGAATTCTGGAGGATGTCCCATTGTTCCTATCCTCACCCAACAGTATCTGCTGCACTGCAGATCCCAACAGGAAGGGGGAAGATGCCATTTGCTCAGCTGCAGTCACTGACCCAGAGGAAACTCAGGTATTGGATTATTTGACATTGCTGACATTTTTATTTGCCTGCTGACCTGAGAAACTCAGACACAGACTCTAAATCAGGCTGTAAGGAGATGCCCTGGCACAGTATAGAAGCAGGTTTGCAGAAACAGAGACTGGCACTCTTTAAAAACTGGTATTGCCAAAACATTTGTGGAATGAAAATATTTTACCCAAACAGTCACTGGGTTAAAGCACATCCACAACAACAAGGGGTTGCCTAAACTTTCTTCCTCTCTTCCACCCTGTGTGCCTCATCAGATCTTGAGTGAGGATGCCACTAAAAGTGTCCTTGCTCCAGTGTCACTTTAAAAGTGCAAATCCTGTGGAATGCCACAGTGCACAAACTCAGCAGGCAGCAAACCAAGGCACCTTAGTACTCTGTCCCTGCCTTTTACACCTTTGCAACTCCTTTGCTACTCAGCTTATCACTCTTCCCCATCACCATGCTACACTCTCTGCAAGCCAGGGCAGGGGTGCAAGTTGAGTTTGTGCTGCAGGGAATGATATTTTCTACAGATCTGTCTCTAACCAGTAGGTACTTTGTCCTGATTCAAGGTGTCTTGAAATTTATTTGTTGGTTTGGTTTGGGTTGGTTTGTTTTGGTTTCCCCCACACACACAAATATTGAGTGGAAGATTTCCACAAGGTGTGAAGACCTTGCTCCTGCTCATCTAAGTGTGCAGCCTGAACAGGATGCTCTTAGCTTCTCTTTTTTAGGAGGAAGAGGGCTCCAAAAGGAATGGAGCTCTCAGGTTAGGGCTTTTCAAAGAGAAGCAACCTCTAGGAAAGGTTTCAGTTCAAAACCAAGATATATATATATATACAGGTAAATTTCTGTATGGTGTGTGCAGGGAGAATCTAGTCTGTCATCACAGCCAGGAGATATGTTGGGTTTATCTGCTCCCATATTGACATTTGTTCCATGTGAAAGGCCCTAGGGTATTGAGACATAAATTAAAGGTCCCAAGCATGCCATATGACCTTCTAAATATGTCTAAGTCCTTGGACACCAAAATTTTGTTAACTGAATTCCTCAGAGAACTCCTTTCAGTTATCCAGTTATCAGTATCACCTCAATATTTAATTATCTACGTCAAAATACTTACACACTGCTGTGTCCACCCCAGACTGAATCCCAACCCTGTATTTCAGTCAAGCTGACTTATGGGTTGAGTTCTAAAAGCCTGTATCAAGAGCACAGTGATACTTCTACATTTTTAGGAGGTCACTGTCTAGGCCTGGTGCCATGTAGCATTTTCCTCAACAATCACCAGTCATAGCCTGGTCTCCACACAGACCAGGGACCAGACCCAGTTATCAATTTAGATGCAATTAGCCTGTTCTGAAGGGTGAGATTTATACAGCCTGGATGTGAGTCACCTCATCTCCATCAGCCCTTGTGCCACAGAAAGGTGTCAATGTGCTCCTACACTCTGACCTCTGTGTGATGTGGCTGAAGGCCAGCTAAATGGGATTTACTGGGATTACAGTTCTACATTTCAGCTCCAAAATCTCACTTTATTTATTTTTAACACTTAAACCTTAATTAGAGTTGGAGAAATAAATCAGGCTGTGATAGTTTAAGAAAAAAAATTAAATGTCTATCAAAAAAATATTTTGCGTGATTTATTTCAGGGAATATTGCTTTAAAATTCCATTATGTCATTTAATATTTCTGTGAAATTCTTCTACTTAGACTTCTGTTAATAAGAGTGCTGGGAGCAATGGAGACCCCAGGGCTGGCAGGATTGCTTGGGTCAGATAAGATATTATTTATATATAGGTTTATATGTAGATCTGATACCCAAACATCTGGTTGGAAATGAAAATTCCCCCTGAGCTTTCAAAGTTTTTCATTCCACCTTCAAGTGAGTTTCCAGGGAAAGTTAGGGCTGCATCTTCCTCCTTTTGGCATCCCAAATGCAGGAGCTGAGCACAAAGCAGGAAGGAGCAAAGTCCCTCTCCTGAGTCTAGCTCAGTTCACCTGCTTGGCCTCCATAAAATATGTATTCCCTTATCTATATTTCCCTTCTGAGATTGTTTACATTTATTTTCCTTATACAAAACATAAGAGCTCATACTTGCACTCAGGCCATACTTGCACTCCATCCCCATTGGTGTGGATCTTTCCTGCTATTACAGTACAGGCATTTGGCAAAACAAGATAACAGCAGAGAGCTTTGTTACAACCCAAAGGCTAAAACTGAAAAGCCTGTAAGTGGGAGTGTTTTTCTGATGGAAAGTGAGGCACCAGTTGCTTCTCAGGGCTAAAACCTTTCCCTGAACCAGCACCTCTGTGCTTGTGTTATGTGGTTCCTCTCCTTATATCTCCTTTAATTTTCATTTACATCAAAATTGTTTTCTTAGAGTTGTCTCACATAGCGAAGAGGAAGGAAAGCATGAATAGACTATTGATGGTTCTAGCTTCATATATAATGTATATGGCACTCTTATCTGTGAAAATATTATCTTTATAGCAGAATATATTTAAGAGGTCAGAGTACTGGGTTTGTTTTGGCTGGAGAGAGGTTTCAGGGTGACTGGCCACATCTAGCAGCAACCTAAGAGTCAAGGTGCTCGAGTTGTGTTTTCCCCTCTTCCTGTGTTACCTTAAGAAGCCACAGGGGTTTTCTCTGCCTATGTATGTTAAATATCTGTCTCTAGAGCTGCAGCAGCATGTTCCTACACTCCCTCAGAGCAGTCTGTTTTCCTCCCCACAAGCCCATGTGGATTCGTCTCCTCTAGTTTCACGGGATGAAAGAGAGAGGGAGCATTTACCAGCCTCACAGTGCAGCCATTTTATCTCAAGCTCATGGTTGCTTCTTCCAGCTTTCCCACCAACACTTTAACTCTTACAGGTGCCTTCACCATCACATGGCTGTCTCTGCCCTAGATATGGGCCTCATCCAGAGGTGAAAGGACTGTGGGGAAGGTGCTGTTCTCACCTCATACGGGGGTTGCTCCTTCTGCCAACAAGAAGAGGTCAGGCAGGCCCACAGTACAGTTATGGGGAGAGGTTGGGATAATCCCTCCATCCCCAGACTTGCCTTCTTCCCAGTACACAGCAGTGCTCCTTTGATTAAATTCTGTCAAATCCTTTGAAATCAGCAGATGAAAGATAATGCAACTGTACTGTTCTGGGTCTGTGTGATTACAAAGGAGTAGGATTCTCTACACAGAAGATTAGATTTGTTGATTTTTTTTCCCCCACTTAACAGGAATTTCTGAAATCCATGGAGCAGAAACTGTTTTGGTGGTGTGCTGAGGGATGTTGAACCAAACATCTTGAGAGAATTTATCCTATTCACATAAAGGTAGAGAAGAGAAAAACCTACTCCTTCCTGCTTCACGTGCATTGTCATGAGAGCAAAAATGAGACAAAAAGAAAGAGAAACTTTCTGAGGTCCAACTGGGACTGGAGTCCAAGCATAACAAATAGAAGCAGTTCCTGAATGAAAATGCAATCCCTGACCAGAGTCACAGCCTAAACCAGAAGCACCATCGAGCAGGAAGGGAGCCAAGGCAGAGATCTGCAGGTTACACACTCCGTGACCTGTTGGAAGGTATGTCAGTCATTTCCAAAATTGACTGAGTAACCTGAACCTCTTTTCAAACACAGGACCACAGCCGCTCTTAGCACTGACAGAGAGACTGTTTGGCTAAATGAGGAAAATTATCCCTCTTCATCTCTCCTATGTGTTGAAACACAGTCCTTCAGACCAAACCAGTATGGTTATTGACACTAAGCTGTTTAGATTCCCAGAAGACACGAATTTTCAGCACAGAGCACTGGCATAGCTACACACAGATGAAGGATAAATTCTCTGTAGCCACTCACCTGATATGCAGGATATGCAATTCTGCAGGTTTGTGTACATCTCCAGCACCTTGATGATCTTCAGCAGGATGCTCACTTTGAAATGCTCATCTCCTGCTCTGCATCCCTCACAACAGGAGCTTTGGTCCTGGCAAAGGAAGGAGAGGGAAGGCACATGGAGGGAGCTGCCCGAGCTCCCTTCCCAAGAAGGAGATTCACAAGCCCATATTTTTGCACAACGTGCCGTATTCCAAGGACAAAAGCAAAACTGCTCTTCAGAAATTTCTCCATGAGCTGGAGATAAAAGTAATCCCTGCTAGGGATGGCTTAGCAGTATGCATATATGGGGGAGGAATTTCAGAGGAAGGGAAATACCCCTCCACCCCATCCTGAGTTTTCAATAGTACTTTGTAGTTCTGCCCACTTTTGATGTAGCTTAAAAGAAATGGAAGTATTTGGAATGTTTTTACATGAGAAATACTTCCTTTCGTATAATTAAAATTATTGTGGTTGGCTCCTAGAGCGAGAGGCTCATAAATTTGTTTTTCCAGTAACAATCAGTATAGTTAATACCCATCCTATCAAACTGAGTTAACTTGTGTTCATTTTGGGCCTCATCCAGAGCTTATTGATGTCAGAGGAAAGAAACTATTGACTTAAATGGGCTTTGGAGTAGAGTCTACAAGGTGAAAAGAACAGATAATCTGGTTATTTCTGCCACAAAGAAAAGAGATATCTAGTGAAAATAAATAGGCAAAAGTAAAAAATAAAATAAATTTTTTTAAAAAAATTAAAAAACAGGCAAAAGAATATCAGGAACAATGTGTTTTGTGTCACTCAGAGTTGTTATAGGGAGAGGCAGAGAACCACATGGTGCAGAGGGTGATGACAAGAACTCTCAGAAATCAGGAGGAGACATAGTGAGATGAAGAAAATTTACCTGATTTGCCTTTCATATCTGAAAGCATAGAATTAAAACTTGACCAGGGAGAGTATTACACGAGATACAGTTAGGCTTTATGTGTTCTGGCCAAACTTGTGATATCAGGATTTGAAGTTTTCCAGTTAAAAACAGAGATCACAAAAATTACATGAGACAAACATCCTGAAGGACACACAAACCTAGGGAAGGTTTATAAGGAATCCAGTGGTGTTTCTGGCCATGCTGAATGAATTATCAAAAGCTATGAGGATCTCTGAAATGAGTTCAGTACCCAGCAGGCTTCCCATGAGAACAGGCATCTGCAATGCAAATTCCATGCCCAAGCCCTGCAGCATGATTGCCAGATCCAAGCATCAGAGTGGTGAATAAATCCCCTTTTCACTCCCCTTACAAACAATGAAAATATAAGGAATAAAAAATTTGAAGTCTTTTTTTATTGGCCTGATGATTTAAGGAATTTGAGTGCTCCTGGCACTCCAAAAGCTCCTCTTTCCAACTATGAGTATAAGAAATTACTTTATTTTCTAAACCAAGGATGGGACACTCACTTCTCTACAGGTCTTCACTTAGGCTCCCATTTGGCTTGTCTCCTTCCTGTTTCCATATTCTTTCTTTGATTTCTCTCCTCCAGACCATATTTCCCAAAACATCCTGGAGGTGAACTTTTTCCCTACAGTAAAACCATTAGTAAAATATCTGTTGAATTCAAGAGGGCCAAGAGGGTGTTAACGACAACTGACTTCACTTCTTATTTTGCAATTCTATTTAACTGTGGATAAATCGTTCTGTGTAGTTCTCTGCTCTGAAAATTTCCCCAGCATTAACAGACATGGCTCTCCTGTGGTCAGGATGCCACAGCTCCCCTGTGCAACTTCCTTGCCCAAAGTCAAACAGTATTATTGATTAAATGTTCCTATAATGCCATCCTTATCCCAGTTATAGCTGCAGTGACTCTGTCTAATATTGTGCACATGGCCTGGGATATTATTTCTGACTTGTCACCCTATGTGTGCTTTGGTGTGCTCTTTTCATAAGGCCAAGATCATGTTTTACATATTGGCTTTGTGTCCAACAGATTTTAAATAGATACAGAGAACAGTGCCATTCAAATGTGAGTTTTAGTAACCCAAAAGATCAGCTTAAAATCTCAAGGACAAAGAGCTGACATAAAAGTCTAGTCTTCCAAAATCTTTCACAAATCTATAAAATTCCTGTTAGGCAACCTGATAAGTCACTTGACATTTCCATACTTTGATATCTCCAATTCCTGAAGGGAGGTAACACTCTTATCTTTTTGAAGGTAACATGAAGCTAATTTTTCCATTGACAGATTATTCTGGGGACTTCTGCCAAATCAAAGCTTCACTAAAACCTTCCAATGAACATTTTTCCAGAGGAAAAACAATGCAGAGACATGAAAATAAGAGAATACCATAAAGAGTCTAACCTCAGTTGGCCATTGTCATTGTGTATTTATGCAATTTCCTTGTTGCAAGATAAAATCCTTAATCTGTGTTTACTGATCTGGGTCAAAGCACAACAGAGTTGAAAGAGATATTAGAGGTTTTGCATCTGTGTTCATTTTTAAGGCAATATCTCCTTAATTCTAAACCACCAAAGCAACACCCTTTTCTATTACCAGTTTAAAGGGTGATGCGTGGTTGTCATAGATGAAGGAGGTAAATTAAAACTACTTGAGAAAACAAATAGAAAGCTGTTTTAGTCATCACATTAGAGTTAAAAAAAATACAATATGATTTGGCTATATGGCAGTATAGATGCAAATGGAGTAGTCTTATTTACACATATTACTCTGAAGGAAGATTTCCTGATAATTTACATAGGGGAGAAATCCTTTCATTCCTGCATTCAAAAGGGAGGGAAGAGGCCCCATCTACAAGCAAAATTCCAGGAAACAAAAAGAGAAGTGAGTGCATGTTCAAGTACTTGGAGAAAAATGTTGGATTTGTTCCAAATACCCAGCACTATTACTGGAGCTGATATGCCTCCCCAAAACTGTATAAATTATTCCCTTGATAAAGGGTCTGGTGCTGCAGAAACTCTATCAGCATTGCTGAAATACAAGATTTTGAGTCAAAAATTATCCTGTACAGTCAGGAGCAGATATATCCTGGGTAGAGAGAAGCCAAAGAGCTTGCACAGAGGTTTCCATGTAAGAAAAGTTTAGCTCGGAGGAAATATATTTTTGCAGTTAAAAAGTTTTCACACACAGAGAGAAAATGAAACAATAATAAAACCAAAACACTGAAAAGACCAAAAACACGAACAAAACAAAATAAACAAAATCACAAAAAAAGCAAATATGTTGTTCTTTTGATTGGTAGAATGAAAAAAAAAATTAAAGGCCAATAAATTTCCTATTCTTGTACCAAGACAATAAGAAATAATTAATTTTGACTGCTGATATTAACTCCAGGCCTTATCAGCCAATCTCACCAGAAAGGAATATCTTTCTGGTTTTACCAGGTAGTCTAGAAGGAAGCTGGGTTTATGATTAAAAGGTTATCTGACAATAAAAATAGGTGATATACTTCCTGTGCTTGACATAAAATTAATTTCTGTGTAGTAATAAGACACTAATTACATTTTTGTCACTTCAATATTAATTTGCAAAAATTCACTTTTTTTTTTTTTTCCCAGAAAGGTTTTTTGACATAATAAAAATGCAGCAAGCCAATTGAACTCATTAACCAAAAGACTGAATAATATTTTTTAGTATGTGCTCAGGCTGTTCTGGAAAATGATCCTCACTTGGGGTGACATTGCATTGTCTTAGGTGTCATATTAGGTGTATCTTTGTGATCTTTGTTTGTAAATACATAGAAGATCAAGTGGAGTCCTCCTGTCTTCAACTGGAAAAAATTTAGTTAAGTAAGAATGTCAAAGTCTACAGCCAGTGCCTCCACCTGAGGTAGTCTGAAACAGGTGTCTCAAAAAGATGGGATGAATCATGCCAAAAATGATTGTGTTCTCCATGGACTGCAAAGGGAATTGGGAAGTTAGCTCAGCTGCAGTCTTCTCACTGAGATAATTTGAATCCCCTGGTCCACTAGAGAAAAGAAGTGAGACATCAGCTGGACCACTTATCTGGACCTAAAACAGGCAGCACCAATTTTCTTCTGGAGCTGCATACCCACCTCTCTTCATAAAACATGAAGTGAGTTTTGATGCCTTACCCTTAGCCCACTAAAGTGAGAGAATATAAACCCCAACCACGATATGTAAAGTAAGAAGTCTGTGACCCCAAAGTGAGCTTTTTTTTTTTTTTTTTGCATTTACAGCAGTGCAAATAATGAAAGCAATATAAACTCATTAACATAAACTATTAAACCTCTAAGGCCAAATGCATCCTTCCAGCTTCTGTTGATATAAATGTGTTCCTACACCAGACCAAAAGATAAAATTTTGGACTGTATTTGCCAATCAGTATCCAGACAGGCTGGAGACCAACCAGTTCAAATCCCATTTTGTAATCCCTGTTTGTGAATTTGCTGTTCTGAACACACAATTCTGTATTTATTTAAAAGAACTACATCAGAGATAGCGACAAATATAATATTAAAGAAGCCCAACCCAAAGCTTGCTCTAAGGTTACTCAAAGACACCCATTTCTTATCAACCAAATCACTCAAAACCAAGATTATCACCAGATATAGCAACATTAACATCCGCATTTACCTCAACTCTTATCACAACCCAAATGTGAGAACACCCAAAAAAACTCAGCTCCAGAGCCAAGTCCCTCCCACTGCCAGTGCCACAACTGACCACAAAAGTCATCAAAATTAATCCCTGATTCCTCTCTGGAGCTGTTCCTTAACCCTTTTATTTGCAGAAATAGGGAAAAACACGTAAGTCTGAGCAAACAGGGGAAAGATGAAACCCCACATTTGCATCCTCTCTGCTCAGTGGGTTACATGAGAAAATGGGAAAAGTTGCTGGTTTTTAGGGTGCCAGATGCCTACAGATGGCAATGTGGCCCCTTTAACCCTCCCTGCAGCCAGCTCAAGTGCACCAAGGGTTGTAGGTGGGAGATTCATCCTGACACTGTAAAGATGTGACTTGAAACATGCAAAGCAAAAGGCCTCTCAGAAACTCCCCTGGGAAAAGTCTTCCTTGGAAGACTGACAATGGATGGAGTCAAAGAAGGGCAGATTTCCTAAAGTACATCAATAATAAAAAAAAATGCAATTCAATATAAAATCTGCCTACTCCAATAAATCACCTTCTCCTGTTCCTCCCTTGGACATTTCTGTTTGTAGGTACATTCACATATTTGTGAAAGGGAAAAAAAGGAAGGAAGGAAGGAAGGAAGGAAGGA
>VXBB01011465.1:146224-187364 GCA_013399915.1 Illadopsis cleaveri
GGAAGAAAGTAAGAAAGGAAGGAAGGAAGGAAGGAAGGAAGGAAGGAAAGTAGAAATAATTATTTTTGTTAAGTTTAGTAAATGAGCTACTAAAAAACAAATCAGATTTGTCACCATCCTAAGATGAAACATCCAAAAATCTTATGAAAGAACTTTTAGTTTTCAAGAGCTAGTCAGTGTTTTAAGAAGGCAGCTTTATACCATTTCCACAAGCCCAATCATTATTAAAAATGTTTTGCAAGATCTAGATGCACAAAGTCACTGAGCCACTGTGCAGCATTTCAGACTGTAACTGCTAGGATGAGACACAAATCTTTTGCCTTTGTTTATGAAGAGACACTCTCATGTTTTAAAGATTATCAACTTGGGCACTAAACGGAAAGAAACAAAAACTATTGAAAAGAGAGCAGGAAGGAAACCTCTCATTTGCCTTCCACAATGGAGTAGAATCTTCTCAGACCACTTATCCTGGACACGGGAGACCAGATTCACTATTCCCACTTGTGCATCCATGCACACATCATGGAAAAAGGACTTTACTTGGAAACCTACAGGCTAATTGCTGGTGGACAGAGCCAAGGGGAGTTTCTTATTTATCTCTCTCTTTAGAAACTGTATCTGCAGAAAAAAAAAAAAAAAAAAGGCAAACAAAGAAACAAAACCCCAACAAAATCCCTTAAGATTCATTGAGCAACCACATAAGAATATGATTTAAGAGCCCAGCAATTACAGGTTGCCTATGGTCAGAAAGCAGCCTAGAAGCCAATGCATATTCCCTCTGGAACAGTTAGTAGACAATATGCAGAAAGTAGTCTCCAGCCCAGGAACTGAGATGTAGGACTCATCCCATCCATCTGAGCTCTTAATCATTAAAGAGGAAATTTTCCTTCAGGCTTTCTTCTCAAAAGAATGGCAGGTTATGTTTTAGACATGTTTATATGGAGAGTGCAGAGCAGAGCACCTTTAACTCTCCACAGAGCTAAAGCAGAGATTTAGACTAGATATTAGGAAGAAATTCTTTATTGTGAGGGTGGTGAGGCACTGGAACAGGTTTTCCAGAGGAGCTGTGGCTGCTCCATACCTGGAAGCATCAAAGGCCAGTTTGGATAGGGCTTGGAGATGCCTGGTCTAGTGGAACATGTCCCTGTCCATGGCCTGGGGGTAGGAACAAGATGATGTTTAAGGTCCTTTCCAACCCAAACCATTCTAGGCTTCTATGATTTTATGATTAATACCTCTCTCAGGGAAATGAAAGCTTGGATTGTGTCTCAGCAGGGAGTGAGCACACATTTAGAAGTGGTCTAAGCACTGCACAGCAGTGAAATTTGACTTTTGGACTTGGTTAATGAAAGGGAACATTCTTATCCTGCTGCGATTGTAGACCTGGCAGTGGGAAGTGAATAAACTCTCTTTTTCCTAAATCCTAGATAAACCATATTTACCCTTATTCATCCTCCACTGCATCAACACTGGGGATGCTCCCTCTGCTTTGTCAAGCAAGGACAGATTTGGGGTCATGACTGGATGGGACAGTGAGAAATCAGTCATCTTCAAGTTTAGAAACAGTAGAATGTAAAGTAAAAACTTAGTGCTTCATAATGTTTTAGTGAAGGCAACTACCTAGATCCCATTCTGTGGCAGGACTTCATAAAACACATACAGAATTTTCATGTTGCATATAGAAGTCAAACAGCTTAATGCAGTCTCAAAAAGTCCTCATGTGTTTAAGTAGTAGGGGAATAGAGGTACTATATAAATATAATAAATAAAACTACACTTAGGCCAGTAACAGAAAATAGCCCAATTTCATTAGAAATCCAGTGTGGTTCCCATTTATGTTGCTGTAGAGACTCTGAACACAAGTGGGAATAAAACTGAGCTGCTGGTTTGAAAACAAAGCAGACTGAAGGCAGTTTGTTTAAAGCTTCTGCATGATTGTGAATTAACACTGTAGAGGGCTAAATACAGATGCAGTTTCAGGATAGATACAGGGAAGAAGTTTCCAGCCAGTGTAAAGCAACAAGCATTCTGGAAAATGAGCTTCCAAAAATGTTCCCTGCTGTTGTGGGCTGAGTTAAACTGATATGCAGTAGGAGAGGACATTGCATTTCTCCTGGAAAATGAGAAGCACATGGGAAATAAATTTGTCAGAGTTTTTGCTTGGAATTGAAAATTGTTGAAGGCTAAATTCTTTAATGTAGGGGGTTTATCAACAGAAGCAGAATCTGTGGTTTCTATCTGAGTAGCAGTGAGGTCTGCAAAAGGTACTTCCTGCTGATGAAATTATATAGCTAGAGATTTCAGTCCAGATTTTGTACTCAGGAAGCCCTTGAAAATTTGTTTGCTGCTGTTGAGCTGTGGGAATTAATAGATTTAAAATTAACTACTGACATATTTTTGAGGCAGTCCAAACCTGTCGCTGCAAAGACCCTGGTGCGAGTGGGATGGAGAAATGTCCCTCTGTGTCACAGCGAGCAGGAGAATGGGCAGTGCTACAAGCAGCAGCTGACCAAGCTGTTTTCCTTAGGCTGGAAAGCAATTTACATTCCAAGATGGCACAGCCCTCTCTGTACCACCATATCCTTACCCCCCGAGGGGATAGGTCACAGACAGCTGCCACTGTGGTCACAATTTTCCGACATCTCTCTTAATTTTCTGCGTCCGCACCAGTGAGGCATCTCAAAAGCAGCCAACTATCAGATTCTGGGGACTAAAACACAAATCTTTCCCTTTTGCAATGGCTTAGCAGCCACATCGAGTAAAGAAGGAGCCCCAAATCATATATCCTAATTTCTACTTTTAGAGTTTTCTTCATGAAGATGATGAATGTTATGCTGCTGTTACTCGAAGGTCAAAACCTTACAAGTCATTTAAACTGTGCAACTTACATATAGACAGCAATTGCCTCTTTTTGACCTCTCTACAAGGAAGGGGAAGATTTAAATACAATAGGAAGGAATGTAAATGAAACTAAATCAGAAGTGCTAAAACTAAAGATGAACTTGAAGAAATTGTGGGAACAAAAGCAGTGAAAGCATTTAAAACCATCAGGATGGATGCCAGAACAACATGAACATCAGCTGTGATCCCATTGTCTGATGTGGACAGCTATTTCCAGTGCCCACCATCTCTATGGAGAGTGGTAAAAATGTTTCACCTCCCCACATGCATCTAACTGGGGTCTGAGGACTAGCAATTACTATAAGAGGCTGGAAAAGAGAAGATCTGACAGGGGAAAAAAGATCCACAGAAAGCGTGACTCCTGTGAATAAAAAAGCAGCTCCCCCTCCCTTCATGGGTGGCATAAAGCAGCATGAGAAACATGAAGGAAACATTTTTGAAAATGTAATCCTAATGCTGGGTGGAATTTTTCAGTTCCTAAAATAGCCTGAGTTGTTACAAGTGCAGGTAGGAGTTTCTGCTTCCAGGAAATTGCTTTGCCTTTCTGAATAGCTCAAACGTTTCTCCAACAAGTAGGCCTATGAAGAAGTAGAGTGCTCCTTTAGGGCATGTTTCTGTCCTGAGGAAATCAATGAGAGCGTTGCTATTAACTGTTTTGGGAGCAGGATATGGCCCATAATCTGATTAACAGATGCTTTGAGTCTGTGTAGACTGAGTTTTCAAAGACATACACAGATAAAAGACTTTTACTTTCATGTCACACTTATCTTTCTTTGTTGTAGCGTAAAAGTCTGTAAAATGTTACCTTACTCTTAACTCATAATACAGCTGTTTTACTTATGCTCAAAATATTTCATCCTGCCAGGGCCATCATGGTGGATAATCTAATTATATAGTTAATTCCACACATGCATTGTGGCCTTCAGGGAAATGACAATTTGGGACTAGATGTTTCACTTCAAGCATGGCTAAGTGCTGACAGAGAAGTGGAGCAGCAACATCCCTCCCGAGTAGCAACAATATCAGCCTGACACTTTTGCTATTCTATTGAGATTTAGGCAATCTGCTGAGAGGGGAAGGCCATGGTTTATCTCTTTGGGCTGAAGAGAGTGAAATCCTTGGTGGGGAGATGGACAGTCCTTATTGGGTTTGCCTGGCCAGGTTTTTAGAGTGGGGGCAACAAGGGTGGCTTCTGTGAGAAGCTGCTGAAAGTTTCCTCCATGGCCAGCAAGGACAATTCCAAACAGCTCCAAGACTGGGCTGGCCAAGGCTGGGCCAGTCAGAAATGATGGTAACACCATTTAATAATATGAAATAATATATTTAGACATATAATAATAATATATTTCTGTAGTAATATATTGAGAAAGGAATAAAAAAGATATTGCACAGAGGTAACTGCAGCCAGAGGTGAGAATACATGAGAGGGGCAGCTCTGCAGACACCGAGGGCAGTGGAAAAGGAGGGGCAGGAGCTTCTCCAGGTGCTGGAGCTGAGATTTCCCTGCAGCCCCTGGTGCAGCCCACAGTGAGGCAGCTGCGCCCTGCAGCACATGGAGGGCACAGGGGTTCACAGATCCACCTGCTGCTCATGGAGGAGCCCACACCACAACAGTGGGATCCCAAAGGAGGCTGTGACCCCGTGGGAAAGCTGCACTGGAGCAGGGTCCTGATGGGGACCTGTGGACCCATGGAGAGAGAAGCTCACTTTGAAGCAGATTTCCTCAGTTACTGCTCTTTAAAAGCTGTTTCTCCTTCTGTGGAAGATGCTGAAGCCAGGTATGGAGAGAGGAACAAGCTCTGATTTCCCTTGTGTCTAAGTTTAGCCTCCTCTTCTCAGTTGCCAAGCAGGTATGTCAAAGGGTCTAGCTTACCCAGCAGTGCATTAAAAAGTCCTTTCCAAACCTTAAAAATGTGAGCCTCATTTCTTTAGAGCTGAAACTTTTCTCTCTATTGGATAAAACTGATTTTACTCACAAAGCATGCTTCTTACCTTTATATCTAAGCCCAACAGGACTCAGACCTCAGCTCTCTCTTTGCCGGTGCTGTGAGTTTTTCTTCTCTCTCCTGACACTCATGGTCTTGTTCACAGTCCATCAGGTTTGGATCTCAGTCACAGAGCCTTAAACTACACCTAGAAATATGTGGAAATTAAAAAAAAAAAAAAAAAATCAGGCAACTTGGTGTGTGCCAAAAATAAAACTGAACTTTCAACCTAGAGGTTGACAAATTCCATTTATCCTGAATTTGCTCCTTTATGGCACTGTGAGGTTGGAATAAGGATTTCTTCTGTTCATTGGAAAGGTGGGTATAAATTGTTCTAAGGTGAAGGTGAAATATGTCTTTTTTAAGTGGCCAACATGACCTTAAGTGGTTTTGTTGACAGGTGGCACCCACCCTAACCCCTGAAAAACCTCTCTGCAGATTTTTTTTTTCCCTTTCTGCTTCCCAAAAAATCCACATACACTTCAAAAGCAGCAGGCCTCACTCTCTACAAGAGGAGTACATGAGAGAAAAGCCTCAACCTGCACCAGGTTTAGAGATTGGATATTAGGCAAAATTACTTCACTGCAAGTGTAGTCAGACATTGGAACAGGCTGGTCAGGACAATGATGGAGTCATCATCCCAGGAAGTATTCAAAAAAACCATACAGATATTGTGCTTAGAGGCATGGTTTAGTGATGGGCTTGGCATTGCTGGGTTAAGGGTTGGACTTGATGACCTTAGAGGGCTTTTCCAACCTTAGTGATTCCATGATTCTAAAAAACAGCATAGAAAGGGTTGTTACTGCTCCAAGGGCTGCTGCAAACTACAGCTGATGCTCCACCTCAGGAACAGCTCCAGATTTTTCCCATGAGCAATTGCAGAAGATGCTGAGGCTTTACAATGTATGTAATTCATGGTGTCTCTAGTGTTTGGATTGGAGTCCATTGGTGTTGTTCCTGTGCAATTTCCTGTCCATTTTCAAAACCAAAATGGGGCACCTTGCTGTTTCCTGATAGATCATCTCATTTATCATTAGTTTTGCTACAACAGGGGGCAAAAAATCCTTGTATAATCCTTGACTGATCACAGGGGCTTGAGTTTTTCAAAATGACTTGGTGTTGAGATGTTTGTTCCCTGTGATGTCAGAAACTTCAATTGCCTACAGCAGTGTGGAGACTGGTGTGCATCGTCACACAGTCATTCAGGCAGACAGAATGAAAGGAGTTTGCATTCCCAAATCCCAAACTGCCATCCTAAAATCTCCCTAACATGAGGAGTCACTCAGCCTTACCTCACTTATTTTGGTTTGAGTTGCCCAGGCACTGAAGGCTGCACGTGCACTGAACTTCTTTTCTCCCAGCAAGGCAGGGTGGAACCACCCTGCCTGGTGTCTAGACAGCTTCACAATCCATGAGGAATTGCTCCTCTTCCTGGATCTCATGGAGAGGCCAGACTGTCAGGCATCATCAGAGCATTCCTGACATGAATCAACAGGCTCAAAAGCCCCGGAAGAAGCACTGCTGACTACTGACTGCTCTGTGACTGGCAGAGTCACTTGGCATTTATACCACAACCTTTAGGCTACATCACTTGTCTAAGCACTGGAAAACTTAAGTGTTCATTTCCTAATTTAGCTTGTTGCTACTTCCATCTCCTAGAAAATTTGTCTGTAGTACCCAGAGCAGAAGATATTTGGCAAAAGAGTACTCTACCCTTCCTCCTGATGTTAGGCAAGACCTGCAACAGCGAGGTCAAGCTGAAAGAAGTCTTGATCTTAGTGCAGGGCTCGTGGCATTCACCTGGGAGAAACATGCTGGGTCCTGTCCCAAAGTCTCTTTCCAATATCACCTTACAACAATATGACACCAATATCAATATGATACTCAGCACTGGTGATCATTTACTTGAGGACAAAAACATCCCAGTATGCATGGAGCAGCTATTAGGAGTCCCAGTTATTTCTCAGAGTGCTGTAATTATGGTGCTAGAAATTTTGGTTCTTCCTGGTTGATTCTTTTGTTTCAGTTCTTCCCTCCAACACTTCCATTTTTTCCCTCTCCATCTCTCTGCACAGTCTAACCCACGCTCCCTCTGCAGGATAGGAGGCTCCTTTCTCACAAAAAGAGATGCACACAAAAAATTGAATTACTTCAGGAAGGGAGGGGACTTTTTCCTTGCATGAGGTGGTACATACACTACCTTGGATATCTTTAGCGTAGACTTCTGCTTCTGGGCCAGTTTCCTCAAGCTCTATTGACAAACAATGGAGTTAAGTGGTTTATTTTTACAGCTGCTTTCGGATGTGACAAATTATGCCCAAATGCTTCCTTTATTTTCTCAACTTGACAATAAAGGCAGCTGAGGGAGCCTAGCTCATGTGTGGAGTTGAGCACTACTGATATTTAAACCTTGGTGCATCTCACCCCTCACATTCTGCAGGACCTTATTTAATAGAACTATTTGCAATGACCCTAGACCATCAATCCATGTACCTCTGAACTGGGGAATAATTGGATTCAAGAAGAGATCAAACTTTGTACTCTGATGGAATTTCTAGTCTTTGGATGTATTTTCTCATTTTCTTCTAGGAAGTCTAGTCAAGATACCCCTCTTGCTGTTTCTGCTGGTGAGAGACTAAGGCATGATTGTGATTGATGACTCTCTTCCCCAAAGAAGTGGAATTGCATCTGCTGAACTCCTGCCCAGAGGAGGACAGAGCTCATAACTGGCTGAAAGCCTCCTCAGGAATGCTGACACATGCTACACTAATTCACAAGAATGTGAAAGCAATCTCCTGGACATGACAATTCAGTGACTGGCTGCAGTTAGCAAGTGATTGGGAACATGATCTAAAACTTCAATCTCTCATTTATCTCAGGCTAAGTGTTGACAAAACACTTTTCAGACTCTATGAAATGCAGACATGTTGCAGAGGTGTCTATGCAGGAGTTTCTTGGCTTTAGCCCTTGCACAACCTTGTAGTTAAATAGTTAAAGAAAGTTGATCAGAGAAATTAACAGCATTAATTATTTTTGGCCATGTGTGTCTCTGTGCGTGTGGGTAGAGAAAAAGATAAATATGGTTTTTAATCTGATAGTCTTATGTCAATTCAGCTACATATACCACAGTTTGGAGTTTCTGGTGACTTTGCTTTCACCCTAGCCCACTCTGCCAACAATCTGTTGTGTGGCCATCATGACTTCATAGAAGTAGAGAATCACAGAATTGTTTAGGTTGAAAACCATCAATCCAATCATTAACTCAATGCTGCCAAGTTGGACACTAAACCATGTCCCTAAGCACCACATCCTGATGTCTCATGAACACCTCAAGGGATGGTGATTCCAACACTTCCCTGGTCAGCCTGTTCAAGTGCTTGACCACTCTTTCAGTGAAGAAATTGTTCCTAATCTCCAACCTAAATTTTCCCTGGTTGTAAAAGATCCTCTGGAAAAGTTAACATGGGTTTAGTAAAATATCTCACCACTTCTGTGATCTGATAAGCAAAGATGGAACTGCTGGCATGAGGAAGGAGAAGGTCCAGTGCCTCTCAGCATTCCCCATGAAGGTTTTACTCCAGGTTGTGAATGCTCCTGGCACATCCCTGCTGAGGCTGCACCTGAGCAGGAGGTGAGACCACGGGATCCTGCAACCAAACCTCTTCATATTCTTGTTCACCAGCCCTTAAACAAGTCACTGCTTGGCAACCTGCACTTTCAGCAATGCTCAGGGACAAATTTTTCAGGCTCACAGGCTGAGTTGTGTTTATGAGAGTGCTCCACACCTGCAGTTCACTCAAGGTTTAAGAGCTGGTTGCTACCTTATGTTACACCCATAAAAAAAAGAGTGAAGAATCAGTTCCTCCAGGGAAAGATATAATTTTGAAAGGAAAAATGCTGCAGACCGGTAATTTCTACGAGTAAAACATGAGTTAATTTATTATCATATCTTTCACAGAAATCTGCCAGGAGTTGTGTTTGGTTTGGGTTTTTTTTGGTGGTAAAATCAACAGTTAAAAAAAAAAAAGAAAGAGAGAGAAATAAATATAAAGAATTCAGGAAATAAAACTCATTCTGAATCATAAAACTTCTTACAAATATATATTTGCACACAGAAAACCTGGCAAAATTATTTTGGTGCGTTATTATGACCCAAAACACGGTCACTTCAATCCAGTGGAGAAGGACAGTGATGTCATATCAAATATCTCTTTCCACTATTTCAGGCCCATAGGTTCTCTCTTCATATCATCCCTGAGTTTTCTTTTTTCCACCTTCTTCCTCCTTACATTTTCCCATGTTTTGGCAGGATAGCCCAAGGACTATTCTAACCAGTGCCAGGTTGTTCTTCCTATTTGCACAGGAGAGGAGTTAATCCTGCAGAGCTTCTTGATACGAAATTAAAATGAAAGCTTTGTGCTAATCATTTCCTTCATGAGCAGACCTTAGCTCCACATGGGATATTTGTATTTTTCCATTCAAGGATGTAAAATAGTTTTGAAGGCTAGACCTTTAAGACCAGTTGAGCATCTGATCTGATAGACAGAAGAGCTGTAGTCCAAACCCTCCCTTAAAATTCAACTTGAATTTAGCTGTTAGCAATTTACAATTAATTCCCTGGCTTGAATTGGTTGCCTTCTCTGATTAAACAAAATAAATCTCTCTAAAGGTAGAAGAATATTTTATATTGAATATATACATGTTTATATATAAATATGCCCTTCAACACTTATTCTGGTGACAATGAAACAAAGTCAAAGTTTCAAACGAAACTTACTGAAAACTCATTTATAACACAATTATTTCTATAAAAATGAAGGGTACAAGGTACAATCTAAACTGAGTCGTTCACTTCACAACTTGTTTCCTTTCCATAGTCTCTTATTTCAAATATCAGCATTTATTGGCATTTAGCCATGCAGGAAAAGGCTAGTTTTGAATGGAGATGTTGACTGTGGATGCAACTTACTGACATTGGCACATACTGCTTGGGTTATGATCTTTTGGATGGAAGATACACAAAAATGGAATGAAAGTAAGAGATCAAACCCTGATCTTTGCAAAACACTGCACTGATGAACTGTCTGTAGCAAAAATTACACAAAACCTGTCCGTCAGTCATAACTTCGGGTGATTCACACCTCAAAGCAGACTTTCCTGAAAAAATGACAGAAAAATTCCTGGGGTATGAATGTCAAAGCAATGGGGTTTGATTTTTGAAGGATGTGGTTCAAATTTGACCTAATATTTCAGGTGAGGCTCAGGCCATCATCTCAGCCAGTGGCAAAATAGGACACTCTTATTATGAAACTTTTTGTATGGTTGTAGGATAATTCAACTGGCAATGATCTAGTCCAACATGCTGGTTGAAGTAGGGAGCAGGGCCAGCTATGACCCTCCTTTATCTGTTTAATTTCCAAGTTCTGAAAGTAGACAAATCACCAAACCATTTCACTGTAAACTTTCCTATTTTTTCTGTCCTGATCTTCAGGTTCATGCCAAATCATGAATTGCACAGGAAAAATATTTGCTCAAGCAAATGGCACAGAAACTTGGTGCCAAAACTTGACACATGTTGAGCAATTCCTTACAAATTCTGCTGATGCTAATTGGTTATGAAGATCCTTTACGAATCTCTAGCTCACTCTTATTTCATCCCCTATTTCTCTGTGATTCTTAATCACACAGAATCACAGAATTGTTAAGGTTTGAAGGGGCCACTGGAAGTTATCTACTTCAAATTCCCTGTTCAAGCAGGAGCTCTGCCCTACAGATGTTACTCAGAATTGTGTCCTGCTGGCTGTTGAATATCTCCAGAGAAGTAGGTTCCACAACTTCTCTGGGCAAATGCATCCAAACATTTCCTTTCCAGACAAATGTAATAGTTGCTCACACTGTGAGGCTCTGAGACCCTCAGGAAAATCTAATAATTAAAGAAAGGGACAGAAAACAGAATAAAAATATTTTGTCCTTTGGTCTTTTCCTAGAACTAGAACCACTGAGTGCACTAGACCCAGACCACACTGCAGAATATAAAAGCAATCTCAGGTTTTGGGAGCTGGGGTTGGAGTTTGGGGGGTTTTAGCAGCTAAATGTATTGTTTTCTTTTGTTTTCCAAGTTGTGTGCACTGTCACCTGCAATATCCTTTGATGGCTGAATAAGCTTGTAGGGTGAGCAATTTGTAGCTTGCTTTGCTTTTCAAAAGGAGTCTCACATGTACACCATACCAGTTGGTTATTTTCCCTTCCTTTTTTTTTTCCGTTTGTTTTGTTTGGTTTGTTTTTGTTTTCGTAAACACAATTGTAATTCAGAGGGGCTGATTTGGGTTTTTTTGTACAATATTCTGAAACCATTAAACAGCCTGCATGTTATCAACTGCTCAATAATTCTACCCCGTTTTCCTCCCCCTTACTAACAGGTTATCATCTCGCCATGCTCTGTGCTTTGGATTCAGTCATTGCTGGTGTGCAAGGAAAGCCTGCAGCAACCAAGCAGGGCATTCCTTCAATCTGTATTTAACAGTTAATTGCAAACCTGCTCCTTGAAGTACTGCCACAATTCCTTGCTTCGCTGCAAAGTCTTTGATATCAACCCGCTGCCTTTGGAAAGATTACAACCTGTGCACTCGGTTACCCTGGTCAGATGTGCACAAGAACATCAAGTATGAAAATAAAATTGCTCTCTCCAGTGTGTGTGAACCCAACAAGCCTCTCAATTGCTGTGTTAGATATGCTTCAAACCAGTGCAACCCTGCAGGGCAGGTGCTTTGGGAGAATGGAAATTTCCAACCAGGGAGTTGAATTTCTTGGTGGGAAGGGAGGGATGAAATGGAGAGGGGACACAAAATGTGGGGTATTTCTCACATATGTTGCCAGAATTTTGTTCACATCAAATAAAGACTTGTCATCCCTCCAGTAGCTTAACACTGAGTGTTATTCACCTTTCCAGTATTGTAAATCCAGAATGGCACCCTAACTGTGCATTCAACAGGATTTTAATACAGATTTATAACTTCTCTTAGGAGAGAGACATGATACGCATTGAGCAGTAAATTAAAATGACACTTTCCAACTAAGTTGCTCAAACTAATAACCTATCAATAGTGGGTTAAACCCAGAGCACAGAGCACACAGAACAAAAAGCTGTCCATCGCTTAGGCACAGGAGAGATGTGCTGAGGCAAATAAAGCCTCACATGACTTGGACTCATATGAATACTTTGGGTTGTAAAGGACTTTTAAAAGTCACCTATTTCCCCACCCTGCAAAAAGCAGGAACATCTTCCATTAGATCAGATTGCTCAGAGCCTCATCCAGCCTGGCTTTCAATGTTTGCATGGATGTGTCAACCACCACCTCTCTGGACAACCTGTGTGTCTCACCTCTCACTGTAAAAGCACTTCTTCCTTATACCTAATCTAAATTGAACCATTTTTGCTTTAAACCCATTACTCCTGGTCCTATCACTGCAGGCTCTGCCAAACAGTCTGTTCCACTTGCTACATTGTGCTAATATTTGGAGTCTACTTAAAATTATTGATCTTTTTTATGGTCAGATTTGCGTAATTTGAATGTCCTCGATACCTCTAGCACTTCCCTAGTATTTTAGTGGAGTCCATGTCAATGTTAATGCGTTGCCACAAGTGCGTCTGTTGTCTGACATTAGAGATTTGTGCATAAATGCATAAACTAACTAGGTATTGATTTGCTCTTTCTTTTGTGGAAAGAAGAGTTTGAGCAGAGTGGGATCAGGAATTGCTGACTGTATTGGAGGTTTGGAAATATCTTTGGCTCCAGTCAGTCTTACCTGGGTATAGTCCAGGATTTGCATTGGCTGCAGATGTCAGTCCATGATGATTTACTTTTGCAGACTCATCTATAACTCTGAATACTGTTTGACTAGGAGGACCTCCTTACAATTTTGCAACTTCTCCATGTCCTCTATCTAAGTGTTGCACCACTCCTTGTGCAGACTGGAAATCATTTGTCCATTCACATGGTTCACCTCCTGCTCACTTGTGCTTATATGATAAAGTCCAGTCATCTTTTCATTCTAGGGTAGGCATGCAAAATCCAACTTCGGCCTGGAAATAAAGATCCATGGCAGGGGGTTGGACCTAATGGTCCTTCAGGCTCCTTCTAACCCAAGCCATAATATGAAATGATGTGATTTGATATGATTTTTATATGATGTATATGATATATGATAGTCCTCCCCTCCCAATAGACCCTTCTCTGACCGCTGCACATAATCACCATTTCCAGGTTATATTGGCAGGGTTAGGGCTAAGCCATGGCTTTGGGAACTGTCAGTGAGTTAATGGGCTTGTCAAACCACTTTTCTGCCTCTGTCTAAGTGGGATCAGGAATTACATGAAGACTTTCTGGGCTGAGGTTCAGAACAGGAGGGGAATGAAAAATTCTTGCAGATTTTAGAAGAAGCAGCTGGAAAGATTATCCTCATATAGCTGCACTAGAAGAACAAATGTCAGACTAAATGATCAACAGGAGTTGTATATTAAAAAAATTAATCATTGAAGAGGTTGCTACAATCACCTTGCAGGAGTATTTGCTGCAGAAAGTCTAAAGAACTTAACCAGTGAGTGGACATTTGTGGTTTGGACCTTGAATTCAAATTATTCTGTAGTCAACAACATTTTCCAAATAAATACCAGGAAGGCACATATTCTTTCAGTATCAGTCTTAGTGATGTCATATATCTGAAAAGCATCACCTTCTACATGGTAGGATTTTACCCTGCATTTTAGGAACTTTTACAGAAAAAAAAATGGTCTCATACAGAAAATAATCTTCATTTGGGCTTGAAGTCTTTCCTGAACCACTGTTTTCCAGAATGCCTATGGATTGTGTTTATTATGCATGTATTGGTCAATGCACTGTGCACATAAACATTTCTTGAACCTCATATCAATGGAACTCAGCTCCAGATATACATGATTTTCTTACCTGTCTCTTAACCATGATTTCTTCTTACACCTAAACACCCTTTTCTGAGATGTTTCAACAGGATTAAGCACTTGTGTTACCAAACCCTAATGAAAAGGCTCTGGGTAATAAACCTGCACACTCCCAGCAATTCCCCCAATAGCAGCTTACATCACTTGAAAAAATCACTCTTTGTATTTTCCTTACACAAGTGAATTATTTATTTAAAGACATAAGATTCCAACAGCTGCTTTAGTAAAATGAAGCCGAGCTCCGTAAGCAGTGATTCAAACAGAGCTGAGTAATTTTTGCAGTGTTTGGGGTAATATTTACATGACTAGTGGTACTTGCTGCAGTGCAAGCAAAGGATAATATTTCTTTATTGCTTCCTATTCTCATGTATGAGACTGCAAATTGGAGAAAGACCAAAGGATATTTTCATAGAGTTGCATGCACATTAATCATTTTAGAGACTTCAAACAATTGCATGTACGGCGTTATAAAACTGAGAATAGAAAGATGTGAACTAAAATCTTGGAACTGAACAAGCTGAAGTGTTGAAAGTGTGTTAAATCAAAAACTGGATCCAGATCTGAAATTTTCAAATGGCATCAGTCTGGCTCCCCAGCAAGCATAACCTAAAGCCTCGTAACAAGTTAAGCCTGAATTTAGGGAATTTCACATGCCACTTTTAAATCTGAGGGTTTGGCTCATTTCTGGAATTCACACGTACCAAGATGGATACTACAGGTTAAAGAATTTTACCTTTGACTGCAACAGGAGCAGATTTGTTGCCAAAGCACCTTTGCTGTTGGCAGTATTACTACAAGAAGTATGGAAATCAACTTATTGACTATAGGTTTGAAAGTTCAGCTTAAAAACATCTAGTCCCGAGCTTGCCTTTTGTTTCAGGATTTAAAAAGAAAAAAAGATCTCTTCCATTACTCCCCACAGAAGAATGATTTGTCTCTGCAGAACAACTGACTTTCCAATTTTCCACATCAGGACCTTATTCCCTTTACTGCCGAGTTTACCCTAAAAGTCACAAACATATTCATTTCTCTTTTGCTAGCAATTAGTTCTTCAAGACATGGGCAGATGTTACTCTTTAGCTGTAGCCTAAATAAATGAGCTCCTATTTGCCATAAGATGTAATAGATCATGTTCCACATATAATTTTCAAATGACTTCAAGCCTTAATCATAATAAAGACTCAAGAGTTAACGTTCCTTTCATCTACAGATTATTACTGAACATTTCTAATAATCTAGTTAAATTGTATGAAAAGCACATAAAGAGACACGAAACCAATTTCTCTTCTCATTTTCTTCAATACCAAGGTACAGAAAAAGACAAATCCAACAACAACACATTTTTTCTTTCCCTTTTTGCTTTCACACCAAGTGATTTTCTGTAAGAGAAAATACATTGCAAGCAGCTAGGAAAGCTTTTAAATGTTGTTCTTGTTTTCTGTTTCACCTGTGAAATACCACACAGAGATTTTAATCTTTGCTTCGGTGTTTTTTCCCTGAATTAATTAATTTGCATGGAACTAAAATTCCTTTGATACAAAGAAAGAAAACTACAGCCATCATTTACTTTATTTAGGGTTCATTTTATGCCTTTAAATAATAACTGCACATTTAAAAGGTGTGATTTAATTGACAGGCTGGTGATATACATTGGTAATTGCATGATACCAGTCAATAATTACCATTGCCAGAGACAATTGCATATCCTATGCCAAGGACAGGCAGGGGAGAGAAAAAGGAAGATGTGAGCCAGGTGTGAGGGTAAAGAGGAGAGAGAGGGCTGGAATGTGATTCCCAGCAGGTAGGAAATTGTGCAAGGCTTTTTCCTAAGCTCAAGCTGCCACATTATTTGTCCCTCCTGCCGTTCTCGTTTCAGATCAGGTGGCACAGGCCGACAGGTTGGATGTTGGCTCATGGATCAAGAAACTGATCCTTGAGCTGGGACACGTGGGTTCATGAGAAATGTGGCTGTGGCCAAAAACTCCTGAAGAAACATTGGACAAAAAGCTACAACTCCTTTGATTTTGATAGCTGGGAGTAACTGCAAACCAAAGTGACTCAAATACCTTTCAACATTTTTACCAAAGCACTCATGAGATTCTTTTTCTTTCCCCAAAATCTGACATTTTGTCTCAAGCTGACTGAAAATACATGTTGACAGAGTGGGAATTTCACTGTGTTGAAATTCCAGGTTTGGTTCTGACAATCTGTATTTGGCCAGAGTCACCAGACTTTCCTTAGCAATTTATCATTGTTTATATTCAAGATGACCTTTCCAAACAGTCATGAAAACATTGGGTCTCTGTTATTTAAGTTTTGCATAATGTTATAACTTAAATATTTATTTGATTTAAACTGGTCACATACATAAAAATTATACTGATGATTAGAAAATGGAAGTGTCTGCCCTCATCTATGCTGAACATACAGAGAGCTATGAAATATTATTTTATGCTATATTTTTTATTTTATTTCATTTAAAGTTTTGGAGGAAGAGGACAGATAAATTGAGATGGATACCATCCTTCAGAAAGATTTAACTGGGAAATTTTCAGAGTTCTGAAAAAGACTCAAGGGGAAACGAGACTGAAAAACGACCGACAGATCAAGTGGTTAATTTCTACAGCAGTAGCAAAAAAAAAAAAAAAAATAGGGAAACAGTTGTCCATTCTTCTTCAAATCAGCTTAATTATGTCATTTGGACTCCAGGATATCTGACCTGTGGAAATTTGGGTGCTATAAATTAAAAAGTGAAATTTATTTCATTTTGCCTCAGTTTCCCCATTTGCAAAAAGGAGAAAATGTATCTGGTGTGCTGTGCAGAGTGTGTAGAAAACTTTTGGGAATAAAAAGCAATAATAATTTCATCCCTCTACATTTTTTCTCTAAGGAGCTGTCATTCATAGATCTTGGTGTGCTTTTCAGGTATCTGACTAAATCCTCTGCCCTCTCCACTCTCTGCTCTACAAGCAGAGTTTTGTTTCTGCCAGGTCATTTTACAACCAGCCAAGTTCCTCTGTCAGTGGGAGCTCTTTAAAAAGTTTCTTTTCTTTTGACCAACCCATTTAAATGAAGATATGGGTTAATTATCCCTTGTCTGGACTGATGTTTAGGAACAGATCCTGCCCTTCCTTAGGAAAACTCTTCAAAAATGAGGCAAACCATCACCCCGAGCAGGGCTCACACCAGACCCCCTCATTTCCCTGCTTGCTCAAAAATCCACTTTTTTCCATAGCTTTGCTCCACGGGTTGGAAAACCTGAATCTTAATGGCCTTTCATTGCAAACTTCCTTTCAGCACACAGCCCAGCAATTAGTCCCCAGCCATGCTTCACGACCTCTGGCTGCCTTGCTGCGAGCTTTGATCACAGCTTTGCTCGCTGACACACATCTAATAACCCACCATGGCACCAGCCAAGCTATCAGCTCCTAATTTATGCCTCACCCCATATCCTAGGCCAAATAGGGGGTGTAATTAGCTATTATACCAGCCAGAAGTTTGACCTGACCTCCTGTTCTGAAGTCAAGCAGGGAAAGGAAAAGAGGAAAGCTACTGGAAATGAGTTTCATGGGTCTTCGCAAAATAAAAAGGGAATACCCATCCCTTCACAGAAGAGCCTGGGTTGGTTTACAGACTTCCAATGATCATCATCATCATCAGAAGGAATTTCTTAATGTCCATTAAGAGCTATCACTCACATTTCAGCAGAATACAGTTCCTGAAAAATCATGCACTTCTCCACAGACATGAGTACAGTCAGATGAACAAGAAGTGTTAAGCCCAATGTTATGTGGAAAGATATGTCAAACCCAGAAAGGGTTTTTTTGGGTCCCATCATTTCTGGATTTCACAGTTAATTTTTTTTACACTTTTCCTGATTTTTTTTTTTTTTCTTTTTTAAGTGGCATAAAAATGATAGGTGACAGCAAGTTGAACAGGAGCAAAGGCAGTTTTATTTCAAGTGTATTTTTTTCAGGCTGAAATGAAATATTGCCGCTCTGAACCCTTGGAAAGGATGTTTATTCTACTCTAAATAAAACTGAAGTATATTTTTAAATGAAACATCACCTCAAATTACTTTGAAAGCATCCAAATAAAAAACATTTACATTTTTTTCCAAAACCCCTCTCCCATTTTCATACTGCCTTTTTTTTTTTCTCAACTGAAACAAACCTCTTTGATCAGCATAAATTCACAAAACATTCCAGTTAACCCACTGTATAATTCCAATGGGAAAAATTCTTGTTTGGATCAACCCTTCTGTCCAGTGCAGCCACTGCTCCAGAGACAGAACAGAGCCTGGCAGAGCTGAGTGGATTTTCCTGCTGCCAAGGATGCAGGAGGACAGTGTGGAACACACTCTCATCTGGCACACACCCCAGTGCACAGATAGCCACTGGCCAGAGCAGGCAGAAGAAGGTTCAGGATGTCTCTTATCCCACTTGGAGCAGAATGAATGTTCTGTGAGCACCCACCCTCACTGTGCCTTTGCATCTAGCTGGGACAACCTCCATATGCCACTTGTAGAAGAGCAAAGTGACCTTCTACATCCAAAGTTCAACCCACAGAGCAAAGTCCTTTTGGCATCAAATGTGGGATCCTTGGCATGGACAGAAAAAGGCAGGAAAAGTTGGATGGGTTTTTAGTATCTCTAAGCATGGAGAAGAATTAAGAAATAAGGAGCAGCATTGGCGGGTTGGCTGTTTTGAGTTAACCAGCAGGTTGAGGTTTAGAGTGGTTTTATACCAGCTACGTTGCAGACCAAGGTGATTTTTAAAAGACTTAGTCAAACTGAACTGCTGAAGAGTTTGCTTGACCAGTTCTCTGTCACATGATGAAGGAATGAAAACAGCTGTCTTATGTGTTTTCATAAAACTCTCGTCACAACTGTTATCTTTCCATTTGTGCTGCCAGCTCAGAGAAACCACTGTGGGGTTTTGACCTAGAATAGTCTAAAATAATCTAACTTACATATCAATGATACACAGAGGCTTCTATTGAATTCTTCCTTTTAAAAGACCAATTCATAGTTTTTTGGGGATTTTAAACGTGTCTTAGAGGTGTTTTTTGAATTTCTGTATAGTATAAGTGAGAGAGAAAAAAATAGCAAAAAATTATTTAAAAGAAAACCATGTGGACAGATGTGAAAAGTCTTCTATTTTGCACAACTGCTCTTTGTCTGTGGTGATATATTCTACATTTTATTTCACTTGAAAAGACTCTGATGGTCAGATGTGAACTTTTATACACTGGGAGGACGTCAGGTTTGGAGTTCATTCCAGTTCCTATCTGCAATGAGCCATCAAGGACGTGGTCTCATAACCCCAGCCAACCTAAAATTGGCCCCATCTACTCCCTGAAAACTCTTCAGAGAGCAACCTGGGACTTCTTCCAGGACCTCTCTGACAGTGGTGTCCCATGTCTTGGACCTTGAGGCACCATGGACACACTGCTCCTGACATACTGAGGAATACACAGAGAGTTTTTTGTTGCAAGAGCTCTGACCACATGAAATCCATATTATGTCCTCAGAACACTGCAGTTCAGATAAAAGCCCCCTTCATTTCCCTTTCTTGCATTAAGCATTACCTCCTTAGGTCCCTTTTCTGGTGGAATGGACATTCCCTAGATGGAACAGGAAATCCTTCAAGAGCCAGTTCACACAGGAGGTCAAAGTTTCCAGACAAAAGGTATTCTTCTGGCTTGATGAAGATGAATTCAGCCATGCAATACCCCCAGAAGGAGCAAAGAGCTGATCTTCAGGAAATACCTCTGCCAGCGCTGATGGACTCCCTGTCCCTGGACAGCAGCAGCATCTCTCTTTCAGGGGGGATCCAACAGTGCAAACAAGAGGGCAAGGTTAACAGAACACTGTTAAGGATTGTAAATTTTAGATATCTGGGCTAGACCAGCGTTATTTGTCCAAGACTAATTTGGTTGGGGAAGAGATGTGGTATCTGGAACACTCCATGTCTTGGCTTTGGAAAGGAGAAGTGTAATGAGGGACAACGTAAAAGCCCTTGGTCTTCTGTGCAGAGGTGACTGGAGCAGTTTAATCACTAAAAAGCATCATTTATAAGAACTGTGGGCCTGAGATGTTTATTTTACATCACATTTCCAAGAAACCTTTAAGTCAGTGCTGATAAACATGAAGTGATGCTACAAAGAGCACAAGAGAAAGGAAAAATGAAAAAAGAGCAAATTATTATCTGAATCATCTGACAGGGACCTGAGCAAGCAGGATGTTACTCTTTACCCAAAACCAGATGACGGACAAGGAGGAGGATAATCATTCCACCAAAAATGGGTATAACAAGGTCTGAAATGTAGAAGTGGAAGCTAAAACAAACATTGACTGGAATCAATGAGACTAATTAAATATTGGAACCACAAATTTTGCCACCAGCCGCTTGCTAGACTGATCTGTGCTGCAAAGTCAGGATCTAGTAAAGATTAAAGCAAGAATAACTTCAGAGAAGTCCCTTTGCCTTTAGCAGCTGATAGGTCAAACAAGATGACAAAATAAGCCCTTTTGGGTTTAAAAATTGCTGAGCTGATAGTCTTACCAAGACATTAAACGTTCTAGACATTTGATGAGCAACACAGCCACCGTGAAACGGATTAAATGCCTTTTTATTTTTTTTTAAGAAAGCATATAATTAACTTATGGAATGTGTTGCCATGGGATGTAAGGGGAGCAAGTATCTCAGATTCATGTTAAGTACTACACACCTATTTCTATAACCACCCAGTTAAATGGAGATCCAGACAAATTTCCCTGTATCAGAGCATTTGATTAGGTAAACTTCATATAGTTCTCTTTTTAAGCATTAATTATTTTCCTCTTGATGGACAAAGAATATCTAGTTCCCATTGCACTGCTGGGTGATGATAATTGCTAATTTCTGTTTCATCATGCCAGATGTTATTGCAATTTTCACAGCTCCATTTAGAGGCTATTTCTTTGCTCCAAATGGTTTGGTCTCCAAGGAGGATGCCTCAGGCCAAAGGTACTGAGCAAAAATGTTTGAAGGGATCATTTCTTTAAAGATATTTCTGTTCCATTATACAGAACAAACGTTGACCTGATAGATGAAAAGTATCTAGATTCAAGGCAAGATCTAACCTGCAACTGCTAAAACTGTCCAGAGATATAATAATCTCAATTTTTCCAAAAAATATTGCCAAAAATTAAACAGGCTTGCATGTTTACCTTTGCTCTGGTTCCTAATTTCTATTTAGCTATTGAAGGACAACTCACTTAAGTAGTAGTGATTACAGCTCTTGGAACAATCTGCTTTGAAAAGAATCACCATATAATATTAATTACAGGCCTCTTCCTGCCACCTCATAATCAAAGCCCTGGGAGAATCCATATTGTGAAGTGTGCATCTTATATTTAATAGGTATTTAATTTGAATATTAGTATGGTTGTGTTTCAGGGAAGGCCTTGGCTTAATACTTCTTAGTAGCATCTTACACAATCCAATTTCAAAACCTCTCCTTCCTTTTCAGTGTTATTTGCCCTCAGTTATTTTCTATCAGACTCATTCATGGTTTGAACAGCTATTTCACCCTGTACTCTGTACTAAAATTAAAATTAAATTTAAAAAAATACATTTTAAAGGGAAGTTATCTACCAAAATAAAATGAATCTTTTTTTTTTTTTATCAGAAAAGGTATGAGCCTGACCCTTTTTTTATTGAAAAGTTATTTATGTTAAGAACTGTTTGATTTTAAATCAGATACTGCTAAATGAAACATTTCTTTTTGAACTGCTGTTTCAGAGCGTTCAAATTAGGTTGTGGGGTTTTGTTGGGGTTCTGGGGATTTTTCTGGCTTTGAGGAAAACTGGAGTTTAAAAATCAGAATTACCTGGTGGAGAGATGCTGTTTCCTAGAGCACAGAAAAGGTTTTCTAAGTTGGAAGGACAAAAGACATTATCTTGGAGCAAATTCTTTTCTATTGAGACTGCACAGTAAATTTTTAAAAGTATTTCTTAATAATTAGAATTTTTTTTATTCTTACACACAGTACTGAACTCCTGATATTGTGTTTCTCAGTGTCACTCTGTATGACAGCACTGAAAAGTTTTCACATTTATTTTGGTTTTATTATAGGGTTACATTAACACAGGGTCTATATATTTACTTGCTTTGATTTCTCTCACAGGGAATATCCTACAGGAAAGCTCTTCCCCTTCCACCCACCTGGAGAAGTCTGAAATTTCATTTCAGATTTGGTGAAGTGTCATTCCAAGTGTCATTCCCCATTTTCTTCTCCATTTGAAACAAAATCTTTACAGGGGAGGGAAGTGTCACCTTATTCTGGCCCCCTATTTCCTGTACACTAGGGCAGCTCCATCATCTTCCTCACAGCGATTTTTAGTGTACATTTATCATGGAATCATAGAATGCTTTGGGTTGGAAGACACCTTAAAGCTCATCTGGTTCCAGCATCCTGGTCAAGAGCAGAGACATCTTCCACCAGGCCAGGCACAATCAAACCTGGCCTTGAACATTTTTTGGGATGAGGCATCCACAGCTTCTCTGGGCAGCCTGCTTCAGTGTCAAGGGATGACAATTAATTTTACAGGTAATGACTAAGATGTGCTGGGGTGTGAAATTTCCACACATCAGCTGCACCCTGAGCACTGCCTGCCATGCAAACAAAAAAAAAAAAAAAAATGTGGAGCAACTAAACTTGTTTTAAGAGGGATGAGGTTCCTTGTGCGTGCAGAAAGACATGGACATGTCAGAGGAGTGATACACACTGGATTTATGTCTCTTCCTCTCTGTGAGCCTGGGCTCTGAGTCTGTCCCAGTGAAGCACTGGGTATTCCTGGATAAAACAGAATATTCATGAGTTTATTAACAACAATTAACAAATTAAATATTTCAGTAGACCAGTAATAAAATTAGATAGTATTTTATAAATTATCACTGTGGGGGAAATCTAGTGATTCGAACATTGATTTTTGAAACATTATTTGCAAGGATAACAGACTCCAAAATCTTTTCTATGGTCTGATTTCAGCTTGCCCTGAGAGCAGAAGCAATCTTGCTGCTGGTATCAAAATCCTGCTGCAGCAGGAAGGTGCCTGATGCAGGCAAAGATGTGATTATCCATAGGAAGGAGAGATCCTATAGCTGTGGTCATGCTGGGGTAGTGTGCTGACTCAACATAACATTCCCTGTGAATGTGACAGCTGCATGGTTTGCAGTTTTGGAAATCCAAGCATCTTTCTGGGTATTAATCTGGAGGCTATGGACAAGAAAGAAGCTGCAGAGCAGTGGATGAGGGATTAGAGAGTGCACAGAGGTCACGGCATTAAACAATATGTGAACGTCACCATTTAGGTCCTGCTCTGGTAAACACTGTTAGGAGTTGACCAGAGCTTTTTTTTTCTCAGCCTATGGCTGTCCTGGAGTCAGTGTAGCAAATAGAATTTGTTTGCTGACTGCAGGATCCTATGATCAGAAATTTGTTTTGTAAATACCTTGGTGTCAAAGGCAGGTTACAAAGGAGCTCATAAGCTAAAAGGAGGCAGAGGTGGTGAGCACAGGCAGACGTGACTCAGGTCACCTCTTTGACTGGACTGAGTTTTGGAGAGAGGAAAACAGGTCTAATACTCTTTCTATACTCATTCCTCACCTTGAGCCTGTGATCAATTAATTTTAGGTGTAGGCAGGCCAGCTTTGCATATTTATCTGAAGCTGTTTAAGGAGTTACTGCTTGCTACAAGTTTTTGGTGCAGGTTTCTGGGACTGCTGCTGAAAGACAGAGTGAGTGCTCCTAAGTGCACTTCAGGGCAAAACAGTCGTGGTTTAAGCAAATCCATCTGGGAGCTTAAATTCCAGCTGTTTCTCTGCTGATGCTGCTCTTACTGTCACAGAGAGAGGACCTGAGGCACAGAGGGCTCAGACTTGTCATTGTGTCACTACTCTTTAGTACAGAAACAGGTAAAATGAAGTAGTTTTACACTTTGCTACTGTTGAAAGTTGCCAGGTGTAGGGAGCTCTGACTCTCAATTCAAGTGAAATTTATCTGCATCCAAATAGACCAGCACACTCTACACAAGTCAGTGTTCCCCCTCATCTTCTTTCAAAGTTAACTCTGAAGTAGGTGGTCTCCTTTGGGCCCTTAACTTCTGTGCAAAATAAAACACATCACTGATGTTTCAACATCTGGCCAGTGGTTTTGAAGGGAATCCAGCCAGCCACATCCTAGCTGGATTGCAAGCATCTCCATCTGTCCTTTCTTTCACTTTCTCCCCAGTGTGCTGCTGGGTGGTTGGGTGAGAGTGAGTGCAGAAATGTGGCAACACAGAAGGGCAAACACAAAACCTTCTCAAAGATTTTCCTTCTCCAACTAATTCATTGCAACCTGCATCTCCTCGCTGACTGAGCTGGATTAAGTCTCCATGACGGGAAGTCAGGAATGTAGAGTTATTCAGACTTGCTGAAGTGGTGGCACACATCCCAAGGGAGACAAATGGCCTTTTGTGAGATAATTTGCTGACACTGTTCCACCCCAACATGCATCTGCCCTGTTATCGCATGACTAATATGGACATAACCCCGCACACTTTTATCTGACACGCGTGAATATGTCACCCTGATTTGTGCCTCGCTCGCTTGGGTGAAGAAGCCAATGGACTCGTGCCCAAGCAAAACTTGCTGGGCTGAGATCAAAACCTGGTGTGTGTTTTTAATTCCCTGCTCGTGCCTGTTTGCAAGGAGTGGCTTCAGTTCACAGGAACATTTGCAGAAAGGCTGTTTTCATGTGGTCGTGTCTTTAACCATATGTAGAAGAACACACAGAATAAAACCATTTGTCATTCACTGTCAACACTACAGTCAGTGATTTCTGTTAGTCATATCGTTTTGGTTAAAAGGGTGGTGGGCATCTGATCAGGAAGAAACCTGCCCTGTGACTAATTCTGCACACTGAGTAATGGATAGTTGATTAAGCTTGTTCTTTTACAGCATTTTAATGAATGCTGTAAAATTCTGCAGCATTTAATGACTAACTTGATGTAAATAAGAACCTGATGTAAATGCATTATTACTCATCCTGCAGATAGGAAATTGAGGTATGGGGCAAGTCAGCATTTCTGGGTGAGGAGTCCTGGATCCCAATTCAGCAAGACTTCTGCTAAGCTTCAACAGAAGGCAAAGAGCTCTTCCCTGTATATCTGTACTAAGAGGTCATTCAAAAGATTTAATTCCACCTGTGCCTCCTCAGCAAATTTTCTCTGTGAATTCATCTTGTTCCAGTGAACAGAAGGCAATGATGTTGCCTTTACCAACCACCCACTGAGCTTGTGAGAGCTTCAGGGATTGGAATGATTCTTTCTTGGGCACTTAGAAGCATAGAATATCCAGAGTTGGAAGGCACCCACCAGGATCATCAAAATCCAGCCCCTGGATTTGAATGCCTCTCACCATAAGCAGGAGTATCTCCTGACTCTGCCATCAATGCCATTGGTTAGGAAGAACGATTCCAAATAAATTTTGGGCTGGAATGTAGGGGTTTTTNGAAACTGTACAAACAGCTCTTGCTTTTCCCAATTAATAAAAAGCTGTGAAACCATTATTGTGCTACAAAATAAGGACAAATACATTGTTAGAAAGTAGATCCTTGACAAAAGCAATGAAGCAACTACTCAAAAGCAGTGACTTCTTCTGAATATTTAAAAAAAGGTAAAGCCATCGTGTCTTTTCACAAAGTTTTATAGGGAATAAATCCAGATTAAACACATATTTTAGGAACTACTCTCCTGCAGAGATCCATGAGTCTCTGCTTTCCCCAGGCAGAGCTGTAGTCAGCTTAAAAACTCTTCCACTCTGCCATCTTCCTTCCCTATCACAAAATGCTGTAATCAAAATAGAAGCTTTGAATACAATTATATGGAGTTGTAACTATTTCCACCAGAAAAAAAAAAAATTCAGTTGCATTGTTCTGTAATATTTTCAATTGGTTTCAAAGTAACTTTGAAATTAATTTGACACAATAATTGTTTTGTAGGAAAAAAATAAAAAGGTATTAAACCGAAATTCAATTGTTTGATTGACCCGAGTCTTTTATCATTATTTCATTCCAGTTCCTGGAAAAAGTCTGAGAGAAAAAACATTTTGTTCTGATTCAGAACAAGGACTAATTTCCAAATGCTGGAATTCCTCTGAGAGTGGAAACTGTGAGCACAGGACAGCTTTAATCAGTTTTCCACTTAAGGCCTCTTAAGTGCAATTGCAGTGGAAGTTGTAGAAACTACGTGGAGATTCAATGCAGAATCATTCTCGTCCTGTTACACAGATTCCACTCCCAAGGAAATCCCTGGATTTTCCAATCCCTTATTCCAAGGTTCTTTCCTTTTCTTTGCCACGTGACTCCACAGTCTGCAATGTTCATGTGCTCTAAGCATCCCTGCAGCCTTTCCTCTAAGCAGCCTTTCCACTTTTAACAATGACACTGCAAATATTTTGAGAAAAATAATCATATTTAATAAGGTGGTTTACAATTTATTTTTTTTTAAATCCACAGGTGTTTTTTCCTTTTTGACTCCATAATGCATTTTCTTATCATTGCAGTTATTTTCTCTCTCTGAGACCACCTTTCAATAATAAAATCAATATTTTTAAGATCCTTTTTATATCTACATGTTTTCCAGTTGAGGGAAAGAGGAAATCAGCGTTTGTCATTTAAATATCCAGTATATTTTAAGATCTACTATAGCTTAGGTGGGTTTTCCCTGGAAGAGGAATCTTGATGCTCACTCAGGAGTACAAACCCAAAGCAACTTTTCTGGTGGTCATAAGACCTCGTTCACCCTGAGATATAAATCAAGACTATGTAAAAAATAAAATAAAATAAAATAAAATAAAATAAAATAAAATAAAATAAAATAAAATAAAATAAAATAAATCAGTGATATTATGGCTTGAAGAAGAACAAATCCTGCTGAGTCTGCATTATTGCATAATTTGGCAGCAGTGTCTGCTTTGCCTGCTGATGAAGAAATTTGTTAACAAGGCTGAGCTTGAGTAGAAGTGCTTATTTTTGGCATAATGTAAATCAGGCAATGAGTCCTTCCAAACACCATTCACACCTTCCAGCTGCTCTGCACTAGAACTTGACATGGGAATTTTCACCATTCATGATGAATCATTCTAGGAAGACAGTAAGAGGGCTGGGATGGGGGAGCAGGGGAGGAAAATGCCAATTAATGGCTGGATTACTGTGAAATAAATACTTTAGGTGGGTTGGCTTTAATGTAGTGAATAGACTCAAGTGCAGAGAAGTGGATTTAATTGAAGTGTATGGATTAAGGTAGACATGGAGAACAGGTTTGTTATATGTTGAGTAACTTCTGTTAGTTCATTCCTGGTATATTTTCATTTTAGATTATTTTTTGGCTCTTCAACATAAACATATATACACATACATATATAAAAAAACCACATATATACACACAGATATTATATAGACATTTTTCCTTGATCCTTCCAGAAACCAAATGCAAAATATTGCTTGGAGAATGTCAGAGCACCTGGAACACAAATCTACAGTATAACCCAGATGAATTATTGTAAATAAACACATGATACAAATTAACACAGCTGATGATCATGTTCTGGTCATCAGCTCTACTGCTATGACCAAATAACCACTCTAATATTCCAGCTTACTGTGGGAATAAGTTCACTTTCCTTATTTTTAGATGTCAACATCCCACCTAATCTTCCTGAGATCCCTTGATAGTCAAGAGATATGATTCATACAGCCTTTAGTACATGTTCACTTTATGATAAGGTGAACTTTGTCCTGAAAGTGGCTCTTTTCCTCCACCAGTCACAAAGGAAATGTAGCTCAGACACAGATTTTGGCTACTGATGGGTGTGGAGAACACAGATATGTTCTCAGTATCTTCCATCTGATTCCCATTTAGCTGCCACAGCTGAAGCCACTCCATGCCCAGTTGTTCTCCAGGTTCCACAGTTGATGATTAGCTCTCTGAGACAGGGACAAGAGAGGATTAGATCTTTGGATGCCCAAGCCTGGTAGCTCTATCTGGGAATTCAAATCCCTCTGACTTCAGGCTATGAAACACCAGAACAAACGGACACATTGGTTTCCGCTGTGGAAGAAAACATCTGGCAGACAGGTGAGGCAGAGGAGAGGGAATCATGGCAGAGGCAATGCCATCAGATTTAGCAAAATCCAAAAGAACTGTGAGTCATAACCCCATTTAGGAGGTAAAAATGCCCTTGATAGGATGTAGAGCAGCTTTTGGGTTGCTACAAGCTACATACAGAATCCACTGTCATTCCCAGCCTGCTGAAGAATCTGACAGGTGGAAAGTGATCTTAGACCACCTCTCTGATCAGGTGTCGTGTTCTTGGCCCGGTGTGATGCAAACACTAAAGCTCAAGAAAATCAGCAGTGAAAAGTGCTGTGTGCTATTCTGGGTCACGTACATGATCTGGAAAAGCAGGATGTGAACTCCAGCTCAGGGAAGAATGGCTGGAGGGAAGAAGCCTGTGGGTGCTTTTGTTTATGATATTTTGCAAAAGGCACATGCCTCAGAGCTGCTGGCAGTGTTTGTCCTGCTTTGATAACAGGGTATGACCATGCACCACTTCAGCTCTGACAGCACTTCTTTGTAAGGGAGATTCCCCTGGTTTTGTGTTTTTAATGTGAAACAAAGGATGAATTAGTCTTGGGGAGGGTTGTTTTCTTTTTTACAGAATTTATGAAGCCCCTGAAGAAAAGGCCTTTCCCTGCAGGCCTTTCCACATCTAACTGTGGAGTGAGTGGGAGTGAGTTATAGCCATGTGCTGTAGGGGGTAGCTAAAAAAAGGTCAAAAAGGCAGCAACAATTAGCTGCACTAAACCCATAAATATGATGTAGTAATCTGGGAAATCTGATTAAGGACTGCTGCACTTTTCAAAGTCTGCTCCTCCATTTGTTGCCTCTCACTCACAACCATTTACCTGATTCATTCAGTCTGCCCCTGTGTGACTGTGGCCACCCTCAGTTCATACCAAAACTGTGGCTGAATTCCACCAGGTAACCACAGGGTCTCACTGGAGCCTCTTGTACAAGGCAAAACACTAAATGGAAATTAAAATACGCCAAACCCTACCTAAACTTAGATTTTCATCTATTTTTTGCATATGCACACAATATATGTGTACTGATAGCTATGTGTATAGTATAAAATATCTATTGTTATATATTATATATCTTTGTCCAGAAAAACTGTGCCTGCCCCATCCCTGTAAGTGTTCAAGGCCAAGTTGGATGGGGCTTGGAGCAATCTGGGATAGTGGGAGGTGTCCCTGCCCATGGCAGGGGTTTGGAATGAGATGATCACAGATCCCTGGATGATCTTTAAAGTCCCTTGCAACCCAAACCATTCTGTGATTCTGTGATTCCATAATATCATATCACATATATGAGAATATGAGAATTATATATATTGAAAATAAAATATGTAACATTTATATTTATATTTTTTCTCTCCTATATATAAAATTATATATATGAGAATAATATGAGAATATGTATTTGGGTATTCAAAATGATAGGTGTTATAGTAATGCATTTATATTGTATATTATATATATGTATTGATAACATATAATATGTTGTAAAAATATATTGTTTATATAATATTGGCCAACTCAAGTACAGGAGCACTTGAAAATCTTGATCTGTTAAGGGGTAAGTGAAACACAAACACGCAAAAACAAATCCACATGGACAGATGGATTTGTTACAGTGCATGAAGGTGCCTCAACATTTACACACACACACACACATCCACATGTGTTTTAGGAGCAAAATATTAATGATATTTACATATTTGCTCTCATCCCTTTTGTTTGCCAGAAAGCCTCCTCTGGAAAGTAAGATTGTTAATTTGGGGCTGGAGATGAGTTTAGTGACCGAGCATCAACAAAAGCTGTGAGATTTCAGCAAACATAAAAAATATCTAATAGTCCATCAAACAGCTCTTGCCACACAGATAAACCTTTTATCTCTCTCTCCCAGATTCTAATCAAGGGTACAGTTTGCATGTTTCTTACATCACTGCAGCAACCAATTCAGCTGGGATTCCCTATGCCCTGGGAAATAAACTAATTTTGACACAAATGAGCGTTTCAGAGTCTTGTTTTATCTTTTCCCATTAACATGTTGGTTATTATTTGTTAGTCAAGGCAACAAGAGTGCATTTTCTCACCAAAGGGATGTGTTGCACAGCAGACTGTATCTGTTTGTTTGGAGAGTTCAGAAGAAAACCAAAATAATTTATGGTCAATGTGGTTGTAAGATAAAGTTTTCATTGTGGTTAAAAAACCTGGTTAAAACACTGGAATCTTAGGTCTAAAGAGTAACACTCCAATATTTTTACTATTTAACAATTCAGTTTATGGTTTCCAGCATACTTTCTATCATCCAAATGTAGTAATTCCAATCTAAAAGAAATTATTAACTTTCTCATTCTATCATATTCTTAAAATTTTTGCATGGTGCAACAAATTCTGTGTTTCAATTTAGCTGTGCACGATCAGTCTGTCCTGGGTTTGCACTCGTAATTACTGACATTGAAGACAGAAACCAAGTGACAAATGTATCATTGTCTCAAGGCTTAACCTTGAAAACACAGAAATAAAACATTTATGTCTTGTTTTTATTTGTAAGCCATATGGTTCTTGATAATATGTTCTGTAGTCTTGGGGTTTGCAATTGCTTACTTCAGTTTTCATTCAGCTGATTCTAGTTTCTAACTTAGATGTTGTCAAGTAGTTTGAAAACGGAAGGTCTTGGGCAGTGTCTGTATTCATAAACTGAGTAAGGTTTGGGTTTAAGGCTTGAGCTGGCTCCTGGATGATTTTCACCCAGACAACTAACTCTGCTTTGGGCCATATCACTTGCTAACAATTCCCCACTTACAATATTCAGCATTTCTTATTTTCTCTGGAGTATCTGGACTTTTTGGAATACACCGTTAAGCAAAAGAAGCAGAAATTGGTGGAAAAGGATTAGTGGTTGGAGGTCACCTGCTGAGTGATGTCCCCAGAACTCTGACCTGGTTGTCCTCACCTCTGCTTGCACACAAGGGAGAAACAGGAATTTTTGGCAAGTTGGTGACATGGTGTGTGATATTTTTGATGTATTTTCACTTGTACTTCCAGATGAGAAGATGCCTGATGACATCTCCCTCGTCCAACAGAGGAAGGTTAAGGCAGCCCAAGCTGGATGTGTCATGGAGTCTTTACCTTTCCTTACCACAAAAGAGGATTTCCTTTCTGTCCTCTCCAACTGATTGAAGAGGTTCTCTAGGAATTCTCTTTCCCTTAAGCATTGTTCTTATTAAAAAATAATTTACCACCTTAGGCCATAAAAGAAAATCTCTTCTGATCAGGCCTCCTGCCTCAAGTGACTAAACAAATAGCATCTGTTTGAGGTAGCAAATGTGAAAGCTGCATGTTTACTTCTTCACTTTGAAAAAAAATTATATAATAGTAGCTACAGTTTTCTTCCCCAAGGTTCATGTTGTTGTAAAATAAACAGATGTTTGGGGGAGGGGGGAGAAATTTATACATTATAAGGGTTTAAAATACTCCCAGTCACCCTGATTAACAAGCATAACGAAGGGTGATAAGGAAACAGAAGATATCAAAAGTCACTGGCTTTGGTTTTGTTTTATATTTTCTACTGTAAAATATCTGGCATTGCCAAAAAAGTAAAAGCTGCTTTGAAAGAAAGGCATCTGTTTTCAGAGCCTTTCAGACTGCAGGCATGAAATGTAGAAAATATATAAGAAAAGACCCCAGCAAAGAGTTCCATCCCCCCTACTCAGAGCATGAAAAGCTATAAAGAATCAAATCAAAATAAATGTGGGAAACCATTTTATGAACCAAAGTTCCTTTTTAAAGCCAATAGTTTATATGAAATATAAGTGGCCCTCAGTTTTCAAACCTGAGCTCCTTCTCAGCACCTCACAAAGCCCTTGCTGAGGAAATCCCAGCTCAGCACCTCCTTCTAGAGCTGCACAAAATTTAAGTCAGTTGTTGTGAAATGATGTTTCTGTGTCACTTGCCTATCTAAGCATCACGTAGTGGGGGCTTACCTGGAGTGATTAAGACTGCTCACCTTATTTGCCCTCTCCTTCTCACCTACTCTGAGGAAGTAGAAATGAAAAGTGAGGACTGAGCATGCCAGTGCAGATATTTACTGTTTCCAGTCTCATCCAACAAAACAAATCCATCAGAAATTCCTGTCTGGGCCCCAGGTGGATCTGGAGCTGGTGTGATTGACACAGCCCCATGGATGATCATCCATAGTGGTCATCTGTCAAAAGGAAAATCAGACACAGCTGTGCTGCCCATTTCATTATTTTGGGAACTTTCCATGAGTGTTGGGATTACTCAGAGGGATCTTTGAAGACCTGGTGCAAAATCTCATTGGAGTCCACAAGTTGCCACCAACTTTGAAGTAAGAGCCAAGGCAGTTTCACACTCCTGTGACTGGTTATTGGCATTTTGGTCACACATGCATTCATTCAGTCTTTTCCTAAGTTGCTGTTTTAATACACACAGGCTTGAATTGCTGCATTTCTTACATTGGAATTAATTTTTTGCTTGATTTTCCTCCCTTGAGTGGATCCAACTTATGCGTGGCTTTGCTAACATGAAACTTTGCAGACATTAAATATGTGGCCCCCACCTTTTTATTCTACAGAACAAACCTACAGGTCAGGAGAGCTGAACATTGTATAGGACAGGGGCACAATATGTTTGTTTTTTTTCTTTTAGCCTTATTGTTTCTTAAACCATTACACTCTTTAATTGTATAATAAATATTTTACCAGCTTCTATATTTTACATAGCACTTCAGTGGTATGGACGGTTTTAGTTTTAATATTTAATGTATAATTATCTAGTTATTGCTATTAAAGAGTTTTGCTTCTCTGGAGGATTCAGCCTTGACTAAATAAAAGTGAAACATTATTCATTTATTAGCAAAGTGTGAGCAAATTGTGCTGCAACTGTAATTATTTCCCTTGCAAACCATGATTATTTAGAATTTTTTTAACATATTCTGTGAAAATCTCAGAACTTTGAAAACGTACTCTCTCCTGCTGCCTGTTTTCACCATTTTTCAACAACCATGGATTTTGAATGTCCTGTGCTGACAACAGGGCAGGAACATGCATACAGAGAATTTATACTTTATAGCACAAGATAATAAAAATAGAATAATTAAAGGAGAAATAGAAATTGCTGGAGAGGAGGTGAGTGAGGATATTGGGACAGAAAATCCTAAAGGTTAGGCCTATCCTGCTTCCTTACACAAACAGAAGAAACATAAATCTGGCACCTGTCTCCCAGAGGGGCTTGGAGGAAGCAGGGTACAGACTGCAGGTCAGCCAGGAGCAGAGATGATAACTCTGCTGAATGTAGAGATTTTGATGATATTAAATTGCAGAGGTCCTGGAAAAGCTACTGACTCACCCTTACAGAAACCAGGGAGAGCTGGGATTAAGATTCTTGATTTATGTAAATTGCACACATAGTTTTATGATGATTTATGCCTGTCAAACTCTGGCACAATCAGTTGGTAGCCAGTAAAAGATTATATGTTGTATTAAAAAGTTCCTTCTTTGGATTTCCCTCCTCTACCTTAATTGAGAGAAAATTTATATTACCTATTCATATAAACATATAAGCTATATTCATAAAACAGCCCAAAATTGGGATATTTTTACTCTAAAAATATCTACCTTTGCAAATTGGAAAGGCACACACATGGGTGCAGTACCACATATTTAAAATTTGCTAAAAATGTGATTTCCACATGCATGATTAATTGTTTTCAAGTGGAAATCTACCTCTAGTAAGTAGTTTAGGGTTAGAAAACCAGGTTTCAAAGGAATTTGGTATGCCTTCTTCACCTTTGAGATTCAAACACTGGAGCCAGGATTGAAAACTAAGGTATTTCAGGTGTCTGCATTTAAAAGACTTTGTTTATGTTAAGGCTTAGGTCACCTTAGCAGGTATGTTTTAATGAAAACATTACCTCTCTGTGACCTTTGGGATTTGAAGGTTAAAATGCAGTCACTGGAAAAAGGAATCCTCATTGTCATGGATGAAATCTTTGGCATTAAAGACATCATTTCTCATCCTTGTGAGTGACTTAGTGCAACAATAAAGTTTGCTCTCTTCAGAGAAGAGGTAACATGGAGGCTCCTGATTTGTCTTCATCCCCAAAAAACACAGTTCTGAAACCTTAACAAAATTAAGGAATGGCTTAAAAAATATTTGAAGGCAGGCTCTTAAAATGGTCATGCTAAATTTTTCTCTAGAAAACTGAGCCTCTTTGAGCCTTTCACTGCTCAAATATGAATAGAATCTATGGTGATACCTGTTTCACAGGACTTTACCTAGTTATTGGTGACTTATTTTCTTCCTTGTTGCTCAAGAAATAATATCCATTCATTAAAACAAAATAAGGTACAGCAATAACACACTTTCTGTAAGCATAGTCATTTATAAACTATGTCAGACATCTGGGACAGAGGTCCTTTATGTCAAATATTAAATCTATTTAGCAGTTTATTTGTAACATATTTGCAACTTCAAAAAGAAAGGAAGAAAGGAAACGGAGTGGAGTTTTTTCCTACTTTTTTACATTAATGAAGCTAACAGCCCTTGTGCATTTGCAATAAGTCAATTGAAGTAAATTACTTTTTATGACCGTTATTAACTTCAGTTGTCACTGGAATGTCATCAACAACTTATTCATTGCATTTCCAACTGGATCTTTTAAGTACAATAACATCAGAATTGCTGAAATCCTAACCTTCATTTTTTTTCTTGTGGGGAACAGGAAGGGTGGAAAGGATCTGTCGGTTCCCTAAATTCAGGTCAAGGCAAAGTGATAGGGAAAAAAAAAGATAATGTTTCAAAATCGTCATTTTACACTAGTTTAAAAGCCTGAGTGATGAGCGAAATACATCATATTTCCACTTAAGTCTTGTACAGACTGAAGGGAAAGATGGGCTTGTGAGCTTTTCTCATGTCAGCTATCTACAACAAAATCCAAAACAAACAGGGCTCAGCAGCACCTATCTTGTGGCGTGTGAGGGAGCCCTGATGTGGGAGGTGAGCAAACAGAGACTGCATTTCTCTCTGAACCCAGGCTCATGCTGTCCAGGCATTTCCCCAACTTGGAGAGCAGCCAGCCCTAGGCTGGAAGTGACACAGACCCATTAGTGCTGTTGAAAGGCAAAAAGGAGACACCAGGAATACATGTCTGTGTCATCAAACTCACAGGTCCCCTGGGAAAAGCCTCAGGAGAGCACACTCCAAGGGCTGCTGTCTATAAACAGCATGGGTAAGGTCATGCTAGCTTTGGATACCTCCTTTCCAACACAATTCCAGTGTCTCCAGCCTGCTGGCATCACCATGGAATCATAGAATTATTAAGGTTTGAAAAAACCCCTAAGATCATTGAGTCCAATTATTAACCCAGGACTTCCACATGCACCACCAAAACATGTTCCCAAACACCACATCTACATGTTTTTTGAATGCTTCCAGGGATGGTGACTTCAGCTCTGCCCTGGGCAGCCTGTTCCAGTACCTGGCCACACTTAAAAGGAAGAAATATTTTGTAATATCTAATCCAAACCTCCCTTGGCACTTGAATTTGAGGCCCTTTGTTCTCGTCCTGTCACTTGTTACCTGAGAAAGAAGACTGACCCCCACCAGCCTGCACCCTCCTCTCAGGGAGTTGTAGAGAGTGATAAAGGTCTCCCCTGAGCCTCATTTTCTCCAGGCTGAGCCCTCCCAGCTCCCTCAGCTGCTCCTGATCAGATTTGTGCCCCAAACCCTTCTTCAGCTCTGTTGCCCTTCTCTGGACATGCTCCAGCCCCTTGACATATTTCTTGTATGAGGGGCCCAGAAATGTGGGAATTTCTAAATCACTTTCTACACTAAATATAGGATTAATAGCAGAGATCTGTGGAGTTCTTCACAAACACCAACTTGAAACCACTGATAACCCCTCAGCAGGATGTGAAGTTTCTGCTACAAGATTTCTGGTGTGGGTATGGATTTCATTTGAAGCAGGAATACTCTCCAGTCTCTCTTTTTTCCCTGTTTCCAACAGCATCATTTTAACTCCACTAGAAGAGAGGAATGGTTGGAAGCAGTTACTTCAGTGCTCATTTGAAGGAAAGACTGGGTTAGGAAGAGGGATAGAGTCAGGCAATGAGACTTGGTCGTAATGAATACAGCAGGTGAAGGGACAAGGCCAGGCCAGAAAAGCAAAGAAATACAATACAGCAGGTTGGGCTGCAAATAATGGTGCAGGTGCCAGAGCTTAGTCCCATTCCCAAATCCCCACACATGGACATGTCATTTGCAAACCTGCAGTCCCTCTACACAGCTCCTGTTCTCTGCTCCCTGAGACCAGCTTTTGGGTAAGAATGTCTGTGTGCTTCGGTTTCTTGATATGGAAAATGAACTAATTTTCTGAATTACTTTGAGTCTTTAGTGAGTGTCTGCTTCTGCTCTTCCAACATTGACACCAAGAGCACACTAGGTTCTCAGGAAAAGCAAGAATCAGAACCTACATCTAGAAGGTGAGCTAAAAGAAGGTGAAAAAGGTAAGAGAAGAGCTCAGACAAGGTTAAGACGTGTCTGTAATAGGTTTAGGTTTAAAGTAGCTTCCTCAGGCATTGCTGGCAGCAAGGAGTAGAGCAGAGTTACAACCATGCTCCTCTGTCAGACTCTGCAGTTTGGGCTTTTCTCTGCACTCTCCTGTGTGCACTACCCAAACAAGTCAGTGGGAGTTAGCTCAGAGGTATCCACACGTGGTGCAGTCACACCTTGTCCTGCCCTAAGTCACAAGAACGAAAAATATCTACAGCTCCTTCCTGGAATGAGAAAAATAGCCTTTCCCACCACACTGAGGTCAGGACACCACTGGAAGCTTGAAGAGGCAGGAAGTTTTAGCTTTGAAACTTCTTTATACAAGGGAAAAGGGTTCTTTGTGTTTGGCAGAAGAACAACAAAAGTCTTTGCTTTAATAACATTCTAATAATATGTAATATTATATACATTTGGCTAGTAAAATGCACCGCAAATTGCTTTTGTTGAGCACTTGAGACAAACATTATAAGAAAGGAAGTCCAGCAGTTGGCCGAATATGCAATTAGCTGCCACCCTGAAGCAGGATTTGAGATCAGTGTATTATTTTTTCAGGATTAAAGAGGCGGCAGTTAAAAATAGGAAGGCATAATTAAAAAGACCAAGACCAAAAGATTTAGGAGTACTTGCGGTGAAACTCCTCACACATGACACAAATTAGTGTTCCGCCAGATAGAAGGAAGCAGGGAGGTGAAAAGAGCAGAGAATCTGATCTTGTCTTAAATCCAGCTGGATCCTACAGGGAAAATTGCCTGGCCACGTGATGTCATAGGGTGGTACCTCAGGCAGACCTGCCTCCTTCAAGTCATTTCCATGACAGTGAATTCATACTAGCACCCATCCTCTTGGTTGCCTTTCAAGTCAATTGTAGCAGTCCTGGAGGCTTCGGTGGCATTTGACTTCAGTTTTCATTTGAATCCACCAGCAATTTTGCCATGAACCCCGGTGTAAACAAGATCAGGATCTAAATCACTGGGGTAGGGTTTTAGCCAAAATAAATTGCCTTCGTTACAAGATAGGGCTGTAGCAATTCCACTTTCAAGCTGCAACAATTTGCACCGTGGAGTTATGACAACACTGCCTTAGGGGCAGGATAAATTGCCCCATATAGCAATGGCATTTTTATTTATCTGTAAAAGATCTGCCCCTTGTTTTAGAAACACAGGTGGTGCTTGCGATCATATGCATCAAACATTTCTTTTCATTTGATTTGAGCCAGCAGGCCTTTTGTCACTCAAAACATCAAGGATAACATTCAGCTCTTAATCAAATAATAGGAGAAACCACAAGTTTCAAAAGAGAAAAAAAATATTAAGACTGTAGTGTCTGCTTTACAAAATAATCTGGCCTTTGTTTACTGATGATGTGGTTACAGACAGCAAGAGGGCAAGATTTAAAGTTAATATAAATATAAAGTTCTTTTCTCTGGCATGACCCTTTTATTACCTTTATTAAAAAGTCAATAAAATTATAATAATTTAAAAAATAGATTCTGAGGAAAAAAAAGAATAAACAAAAAAACCCAAACATTCATCTGCCAAAGAAGACTTATGCTTGCATGAGCTGAAGGTTGATGTCAGACAAATTTCACTGAAGAGGAGATTTATAAACATGATGTAACTCTGACATGCTGGGCTTTGTATCTTGGCAAAGGAAATTTTAAGAAAATACCTGTGTACACAGGCACACACACACAAACACACATCTATGCTGTATATTGGGTTTAAAGGTTTATTGCTCCAGAAAACTTATTGAAAGAGATTATGTGCCTCATCTTGTCTCCTTTTAAAAATAGAACACTTATATGTGTTTTTTATTAGCTTGTTTTAGGATTACCTTAATCCTGCACAAAATTTTTCACCACTTCCCCCTAGTGCAATTTGCAATGGTAATCTGTTTGTGAAGGGTAATGTTAGAATAACTGTAAATATCTTCCTAACAGAACCCAAACAATAAAAACAAAAGCTGCAGCTTAGGGGAGCTTTGGTGTGCCAAAACCCAAGCTCACTTAAGCAAGCCCTGTGATGGATAACAATCCAAATCATGTCACTGAACCATGGGAAGTTGTAAAGTATGGGATAAACCCTAAGAAACTTCTGTTTGCTGTGAAAATCCTGCCCTTATTTCATTTTCATGTGGTCTCATGGGTGAAACTGAGGATGATTTGGATCCTTCTGTGGTTTTCTACACAAATAGAGACACTTATCTAAAAGATGAATATAACCTGTTTTTGGTTTTTGTTTGTTGTTTTTAAGATTTTGCAGATTTTTTTTTTTTTTGAAGTTATTTTAGTATGGTCTTTATTTCACGGAGCTGGTGAAATCTGCTGAGGCTGTGTATAGGGCAGGCAATGTATACCGAGTCCCTTCCTGTCCTGATGATAGATAGATTGGAATGTGTTACACCTCCCTATTTAATCCATGTACACAGTCTTCCTTCACATGGAAACTTTGGGGATGAAGCGTTCTGTATTTAATTGTGCCTCATGTCTGTTCAGCATCACATCACAGCTAAAACACCCTCAGATTAGAAATCCTACCAGATTAGAAAAAGCTTAAAGAGCCATATTTCCACTTAAAATGCAGTATAAATCAACCATATTTATTTAATAAATAAATAAAATAATAACTTCACCTATTTGAAACTGGAAACCTGATCATGAGAAGTGAGTTAACTCTAAACTGTCCAGTCCAAGAGCAAGGGAATTTCATTTACCTGGCTGTAAACTGAATTCAAGAAAATTTATTTTGCCAGTGACCCCAATAGCTGTTCAGTCACAAACTCTTGACAGAAAACATTAAGCCAGGAACAAATAAAACCATGGGCATAGTCATGTGCATGGCTAATTTTGTGTGATGGGTTGTTCTGCTGTGCCTGCTGCTACTTGGTAAAACATTGAGGAAGACAGTGTTGGGCTGGGGAGGATAGAATGGGGAAAATCTCTCTTTCCTTATGAATTCTTCTGTTTGATTTTAATTTCATTCAAGATCAAAATTTAACTTCTAATTTAGACTTTTACCATCAGGATCATTGGAATCATCACCATCAGGATCATCTCTGGATCTCAGTTTCTCCAGCTGCAAAGCAGAGAACACAAATAACTCACACAATGGCTTCAAGGGCACCAGAGATACTTACAAAGTGATCCAGGTGTCTCAGAGTGAAAAGCAACCTCCACACAAAAGAGGTAAACCCCAAGCCTTCTCCATCTGAGGGCAAACTTTAGGGTGTGTGTCTTGATAAAACTCCAAAAGCTGGTCTTCAGTTCTGGGGGCGGAGTCACACCTAGGAGGGAAGTTTACAGAGGAGCTAAATGTGGGAGTGAGGATATGTCAAAAATTACCTCCATTCCCTTTGCAGATTAGATTCAGGGAGGAGTGGCCTTCTCCAGGCAGCAATGGACAGAACAAGAGGACACAGTCGCAAGCTGCGTCAAGGGAAATATAGGCTGGATATTAGGAAAAAGTTTTTCACAGAAAGAGTGGTAAAGTACTGGAATGGTTTGCCCAGGGAGGTGCTGGAGTCACCCTCCCTGGATGTGTTTAAAAAAAGACTGGATGTGGCACTTGGTGCCGTAATCTAGTTGAGATGTTGAAACATGGGTTGGACTCGATGATCTTGAAGGTCTCTTCCAACCTAGAAATTCTGTGATTCTGTGATTCTGTGAAGCACTGAGACCCCTCACATCAGGGGCAGTGGAAAGCTGCATTTGAGTAGACAGTGCCTGGCAGAGGGCAGAGACTTCAGTCAAAGGTCTTTTAAAGGGAAAATACCTTTTCCCCCGTTCTTTTTCCTGTTTCTTTTATTCCTGTTTAATATTTTAGCTCTTTGAGACAACAGATCTGCATTAGAAAAAAACACATCTCCCTCTATCTGTCCCTTTTTCAAATATCTTTTCTTCACCTGTGCTTTATAAATCAGTCGTTACTGTTTTACTACAGACCTGAGTCTTCACAAATACTCAGTACTCAGCAAAATGGGTCTGACCTTCTGGGTGCTGCCACACAGCCAACACAAAATTCTCCATCAGAATTTTCTCAACAGCGGAATAAAACCTTTCCAGAATGGAAGAATTAAAAATACACTTGGTCAGGGAAGAGGATGAGAGATGAAGGGGGGAGGAGAAAAAGGTGGGCTCATTAATCTGCTCTAATAATAAATCCTTATCACTTATGCATTTCAGTTACTCCTTCAGCCTCCACGTTCTATATTTAAATACATCTGCTTTCACACGTGCTTTGCCAATTAGCTGGCGATATTAACTGTTCAGCACTATCTATTAACACATGGCACTGCTGAACGACAGGACAGACAAGCTTGACCAGGAGAGATAGTCATTCATGAGGCACACATTACTCTCTATAACTCCGAAGTAGGGAGATAGGAAAGTGGCACAGCAATTGACCTCGGCTGTACATCAAGGCTAAATAGACACAGAGTAAATTACAGACAAGTGAGACAAGCTGCTAACTGTTCCTTTAGCAGCCCATAATGTCAGTAATTCTATTACAATGATTGCTGGTTATGCAATGCAGTTGAGATGTAAATT
>VXBB01011465.1:187385-227504 GCA_013399915.1 Illadopsis cleaveri
TGAAATGCAGTTGAGATTTAAATTTTTTTTTTTTTTTTTTTTTTTTTTTTTCCTGTCTCTGTCTCTCTGTCTGTCTGCATTGTAAAATTTTTAGCCCAGTGATGGAGTAGATACATTTATCTATTGCAGCAGGGGAGGATTTTAGATTGGATATTTGGAAAAAATTCTGCACAGAAAGGGTTGTCAAGCATTGGAAGAGGCTGCTCAGGAAAGTGGTAGATTCACTAAAACTGGAGGGGTTTAAAATTTGTGTAGACATGGTGCTTAAGGTCATGGTTTAGTGGTGGACTTGACAGTGCATGGATAACAATTGGGATCAATGATCTTAAAGTTCTTTCCCTACCTAAATTATTCTGTGGTTCTCTATATGGGAAGGAAAGGGTCATTGTGGTCAACTTCCAAGAGACACTTACAAACCACACAGGCACAGATCTTCCTGAACAGATTGCTGCTTTAACTAGAGAGCAACATCAAAACTGTTTGTCTAGTCCACCATGCCATAGAAAATATCTCAATACTGAAACAGTTTTAATCTCTTGCAAGGTGATAATGTGAAGATTTTTCAAACTGAGGTGCATAACATCGAATTAGTAATAGAATTTAAGCTACTCTTAAACATCTCAATTAATCACTAAATGTGTATTATTTATAAGGAGATCTTGGACACCTAAATCATCTAAATCACCTAAATGAAGGCATCTTAACCTGTAAGTAGCAGCATACCCTTTCCATTGCCTAACATCTGTTCCCAACTGAAATGACCTGGGATCTTCTCCCTGTCTTTTTGTTGCTTCTCCAGAAAACTGTGGTTCTACCTTGGATTTTGTATGAAGTCTTGTGCGGATGTTTCAGATGCCCTATAACATATTATTAACTAAACTGAATATCCAGAACCACACAGGGAGAAAACTGCCCATTGTGTTTTTAAAAGTTAAAACCAAGTGGAGCTGTGGAGAAACAAGTTGTGTCAATGCACAGAAGCAGAGAACAAGAAGGAAAAGTTAGATTTCTTGCCACCCCACCTTCCTTGCGTGCCAACAATTAGGTGGATTCACCATCCACCTCAGTTTACCCGTCTGACAATTCTGACTTCATCTGGAGGACAGTGGTGATAAAATGGATGTGGAATTTAGGGTTTGTGATGCTCTGGTTAAGAAGTGCTTGCTGTCTCTGCTTGGCAGGTCACGAAGGGCAGGATTCATCTTTCCTGTTTTGTAGCCATCCATAAGCAGCCTTGTCAGCCTTTTAGGTCACTGAGTAAGTGCCTGAGGCAAAAGGACAGAAAGCTTCTGGAGGTGCCTCTATCTCGAGGATCTCTTGAAGAAGCCTAAATTAGCATAGATGAGATTAAATGACTATTTAGACAATTAAAGTAAATAAAGTAATGATATGCCCTTTCCCCTTTCTTCATCTTTCATTTGTTTGGTTGTCTCGTGATACTATCAGGAAGTAAAGACATGTCAGATAAAGATTTATCAGGAGGCAAAGTGAGAGCTGAAGGGCATTCCCAATACAGCCAGTCCACAACGTGGCCAAGCTCTGTTCAGCCTGGCTTCTTTTCCCGTTTCCAAGGTTGTAGCTGACAATAACTGCAAAAATGCTGACTACAGCTAAACAGGGCAGTAATTGCTATAGGAAATATATTTACCCAAAAAGGGGCAATTCTGGGGCTGTTTTAGCTTTCTTTCAGAAAGAAAAATGCCATTGAGATACCCACAGAAGACTTTTTTTCACAGTGATCAGTGCTAATTTTCTGCTCTCTTCAAATCATAAAACATTTTACTCAACAGATTTACAAGGCAAACACAAACTCATGCTCTCATTTAGTTATTTTTTAGGCCCCAAAAAGGTCAAAGCCCAAAAGAAGGAAAAAGCAATGACAAAAATATTATTCAAATTATTAAATGGAAAGAAAATTGGGTTCAATTCCATGGTGAATTTAAAAGCAGGGACAAATTTCTATTATTTTGTGAATTTTCACAGTGTAATTACTGACAGACCGTGAAGCTACATGAAGTTGCTTGGAGGATTTGGCAAATAAGAACCAGGCTCATTCTCACTGTTTGAGTTACTGGCACGTGGAAAAACTATGAGGAAATAAAAATATCCATATTTCAGGAAGAGTAGCTGATGCCCTTGGATGACGTCAAAGAGTCTGTTTAGAAATAGAAGGATCTTGGTTGCCTGGACTCTTAGAGCACCTTAGAGAAGTCCAGAGAGCTCCATGACAGGATGAAGGGTTTGGGGAGGACCTGTCCTACCCTGGAGCTGCAGCAGCTGGTGATAGTGCAATACCTCCCATATATATATATATATATTTTATTTTTATATATATATGTATATATATATCCAAAATGTCTGTGCTTAGGCAAATTAATCCCACTCATTATGTCTAAACCAAAACCCAGCAATTATTTGGAATTAAAACCTATTCTACATAAGCAGCTGAGCATGAGCGTTGTGCAATGGGTGAAGGCAAAATGGTTGTATTCAGTCACGCAGCATTAGTGAGGGTATTTATATGACCTGTGTTTACACAGCTACACTAGAAAGCTCAACACTGCAAACTGTCTGGGCAGACAAGAGGAAGACAAGGAGGTGATTCTAACAAGGGGTCTGTTGCATATTTAAATAAGGCTCTGAAGAATCCTTTCACTCCTCTTTGCCTTCAGAGGGGCACGAGCACATTCTTCACATCCAACAGCCTGTGAACTAGGTGGCTGTGGTCAGGCTGGCCCTTCTCTGGTCTGGAACATCAAATCCTTCATGGATGTTTATAGACCCACACAAAAATGAAGGTCCTAGATGTTTTGGAACTCTAATCCTAAATTTGATGCTGACCCTTCTGTTCTCTCAGAAACTCACATAAGCACCTCTTGATGATTTGCAAGAAGAGATGACAGTGCACACCCACCTACCCTGTCAGGTTCTGGGGAGGATTGTGGATACAGTCACTTAACAGCCCTTTGAAGTATAACAAAAAAAAAAAAAAACATGGAAGTGCTAAAGCATATTTTTAGAAGTGGTCATGGAACATGTAAGAAGAGCTACTAAGTCTTGAGTCACACGAATACACTTTATAGAGTGCATTATTTGAGCTGTGCAGCCCTGAGTGAAGCGAGCCACCACACATGATCTCTACTTGGATGTGTACACAGAAAGGGCTGCAGGGAGCTAAAATGTACAGAAACACCAGCCCACAATGTCCTGCAGGAACTAAGCTGCATGATGTGGGGGGAAACTCAAGGCACGTCTGCCTAGCTGAGGATGGCAGACCTCTGAATTACATCTCTGAGTGTGAACAAGGACAGCTCTCCTGGAAAGTGTCCTTACCCATGGCAGGGCTGGAATTAGATGATCACTAAAGTCCATTTTGTGATTCTGTGTTTCTACAGTTGCAACTCCAAAACAATAATAGGAGCCTTCTGTATCAAAATCATTTTTGCATGCAATTGCAATGAAAAAGAAAAAGAAAGAGAAAAAGAGAAAAAGAGAAAAAGAGAAGTCAGCTGGGAACAGCATGAGAAGTGGTTTTACCTGATTTCCAGACGTTCTGGATAATAGGGGTGTCCCAGAGAGAAGTATGGCTATGTCTGTTTGGTGAAAACACTCACAGGCTGACTCAGATGAGGTTTGTGATGGAGACCAGTATAGAAATATCACTGTTGTTTGGTGCCTTCAGAGATGGCAAAATCGAGATCCAAACCATAGCTTCCTAAAAGAGGAAAAAGTGTCACCACCTTTAAACAGGCACATGATCAAGTTTTGATATGGCTCTCCTTTTAGTTTTAAATAGAAACTACCTGAACTTTATTTTCAGATGGTTTGATTTCCTGTGCACTCTAGGAAAGGACTCAATACCAAGCCTAGTCTGAAGCCCATGGAAATGGATGGATCAAATATTAAATATTAAACATACATTAAATATTAGACACACAGTAGTCTGCACCTCCAGGTTGTGCTTAGGGATGAGGGAAAGAGATGATTGACTGGTTCTGTTATGCAGCACCTGGGTCTGAAGACTTGTGGGAACCCACGCTGTTGTGTTGGAGATGAGGGTGAGTAATTCAATGAAAACTAGACCAGCTGGCACATGTCATGACCTGCCATGTGTTATGTGACCTGATAAACTGAGTGACCCTACGAGTCCAGCTGAAGCATGGACCTCTGGAAGAGAGGAAAGGAAAAGGCCTCCAATAAGCTCTGGATCAATCCTACACGGATGTGAGAAGTGCCCATTGTTCATTGGGGGGAACCTTGAAGACAAATTTGAGCATTGTGAAGGATGGAGTCCAAGACTGTTTGTAATCATCTGTTTCTGCTCTGTTTTGAAATTCTTCCTGGTTTAAAATCTCTTAGACCTTAATTCCTTCTTTAATGCATTTTATTTGAAAAGCTTTTACTCTTAAAAATGTTCCTTTGAACTCTGTTCTTCATAAAAGAGTAATTCATTATTACTGGAGATAACACAAATGTCTAATCCCTTTATGATCCTCCATACAGGGACTGTGGGAATGATAATTAAGTCACTTTGCAGCAAGCACACCTGTGAAGCAGGTAAACATTTATTAGCACATTTTAAAAAAATTAATTAAAAAAAGTTTGTTGTGTTCTGTGCAGCTTTTCTTTTCCTTGAAGGCACAGAGAGATGAAGCAACCACGACCTATATTATGAAATTAGAATGCAATTATTGCTTTAAGTAAAACAAAGCCCAGCTTCACACAAAAGGTGTGGAAACTCAAATTGCTAAATGATCCGATCATAGTCACACTTGGTAATCAGCTCCAGTGTTTTCTTGGCAGTGTCCTGCCATGAATTATGATGGGAAAATGAAAAGACATGTCTTGTCCCATGCCGTTGCCATGTAAATGTATGGATCACGTGGAGATATAAACACTGGAAAGGTCTTGAGTTACGCTGTCTGTGAGTAATTGTCATCTTTATAAGCAGGCTGTTTGGAGTTGTAAGAAATAGGAAAATTACGCCTTTTGTTCAAGATTTGACAATGTGGAAGAGCCCTGCCAGACCTGTCTTGTTTAATCATGTTAGCTCAGCAGCAAAATGAACAGCTTCTTCTAAAGGGAACTCAGAGTTCCTGGAGGAGGAGGAGGAGGAGGCTGTAGCTCAGTGCTGCTCTCCTAAGCCATTCGCACTGTGGATGGGATGGGAAGAGCCTTGCAGGGATTCCAGGCTGCATCATTTCGAGGAGAAAGCAGCCTTCAAGTCATCTTGTTCCTGAGACATCCACATGTGCCTTTTCATAAAATCAGAATATTAACTCCGTTACTGTTATCTTCTGTGCCAGGGGTTGTACTTGCTGATGTGGAAGATCATCCATGAAGAAATGAAAGAAAACATTGTGATCCCCATGGAGCACAGAGAGATTACTGCCTTTATGATCATTCAACAGATTCATGGCCCCAGGTACCCAAAGCAGGCTGCAGGGGGTGGCTCAGTGGGTATTTACCCTGACCCCTGCCAGGCTGTGGGCATTTCTGCTCCTGCCACCTCCACCCTTGTACAAATGCCTCCCCCAGGTGTGCCGGCAAACACCTGCGTGGCAGCACACCCAGGTGAAGGGATTGGTCTACCATGTGGAATGAGAATAAAAACAGGAACAAAGAGATCCAATCTGGATCTGACAAGCAAAGGGCAATTAAAATTTAATATATATAAATGTGTTTCTACACATATAAAATGAAAAAGAGGCCCTGTCTTCTCTAATGTAACCTTAGATAATTCTGTTCAGTTCACCTTCATCTGCATAGTCTGGTTTTCAGACCAACCCAGATACTGGTCAAGATTATGGTTTTCAGGAATAATTGTTTCTGAGGAAGAAGGAACACTGCCTGAAGTTTACTTAAACTTTTCTCCCTGATCCCCTGATTTCATTACAGCCCTTGGCAAAAGGCATCAGTGAGGGAGGCAAAGGACAGGATTCAGGCATTTTTGGTACTATTTACTATGTCTGCTTGCTATAGAAACAGGGAAAGAAAAAAGTGTTAAATTTGTTACCTCTTCTATCACCCAGGTCTTGCAATTAAGAGACATCCCCTCAGAGTAGAAAGTTATTGGGGGTTTTTTGAGTAGCTAAAGAAGGATGTCTGACTTACCACATAGGCCAGGCCATACTCTAAAGTCTTTGAAGGTAAACATGTCCTTTTGGGGAAAAATATTCAGTCTTTAATTTTAAGTGTCCAACAATAGGGATTTTTTTTTTTTTTTTTAAACATAAGTTTGCTATTTCAGTTGTTTGCTGGGTTTATGGTTAAACCCTACTTCTTTTCCATCTGAATTTTTCTGTCTCCTGTTTTTGTTTATTGGATGTTCTTAGACTTCTGGACAAAGAAAAAGTCTGTGTCATGTAGGTGTATACAAGCTAAAATCACTGCTCAGCCTTCTCTTCGATAAAAATACAGATTGAGTTAATGGTGTCTTTCGTGCCAGTGCAAGTCCACACTTCAATATTTCATCATTCTAATGACTGACCCAGATGTGAACATGACCAAGATGTGAACAAAGGGCTCATACCTGAAGGGAAAAATCATACCCATAAAGGATACACACCCACGGATAAAAAACCTCACAGCCCATGATGCACTCTGGACACTCACAAGCTACCCAAGGGTTATTATGGCTCCTGTCTCCTCACCTGTGATCCCCTTTAGCACTCCTTATTACACTGAATGCTCCTTGTTTTATTGTGGAAGTTGTTCACTTTCTTCTCATCAGAGCAACTTCCAGCCTTAATGTTGATTCAGATTAAACATGGGTCAATTTATATTTTTTCACAGTGGTTAATTACTCCGTAGCACTCTCCAAGCAATACCTGAAGGTCAGGACAAGGTGTGGGTATCCTTGGCCACTTGTGGCTGTAGCATCTGTGGGTAACAACCTCAGAACTCTGAAAAGCAAGGCCAAAAGACATCTGGGAGGGTGTTCCCGGTCACAAATACTCCATACTTTTCTTTATGAGCTGGTGTTGTGCATTCTTTTTTGTTGTTGTTGTTGTTGTTGTTGTTGTTGTTGTTGCTTCTTTAATATCACGTCGGCATTTGCTTTTTCTTCAGGATTGAAATAGACCGGTTCAAGCAGAAATTTTCCAAGCCTTTGAGTCCCGGCCCAGTCCTCTGTTGTGGTTTTTTTTTTAGAATCTGGAAGTCAAAAAAATTTTAAAAATCAAAATTTCAACAGTTCTTCTCTGAAACTAATGAGGAGTAAGGGAGCACCCTACCAGCCCTCTTGTGTTACCTGAATAATCCTTTCAGGTTTGCCTATGGACCTTCCTGTGCCATCAGTCTTGTTGCATCCACTCAGAATTGAATTGGATGCACAAAAACATCCATGAAATGAGGGCTGCCTGCACTGGTGGGAGAGAGGGACCCACCCAAAACTGATGAGCTGCAGAGCCTCGAGTGAGTTATGAACTACAGCAAAATCAAACACACCCACCGTGCTCCCCACTGGGTGTTCTCTGTTCATGCTCTATCCACCAGCTATGGCTGACAGAGTCTTTCTTCTCCCCTGTTATTTCATTCAGCAAATTGAAAACATGGGGCACCTCCACCTAGTCCCTGACCCATGAAACCACAGGGGTGTAAAGGAGAACGTGTCAGAACAAAAGCAGTGGTGTGTGTAAAGTGAAGGCTCCAGTCTGCTGGCAGCTGTACACTTATCAAGTGAGATAACCCACGTCCCAAAACATTGTCTTCCCATTACTAGGTTTTTCACAGTGGAAGCAGGAGTTGCTGAGGAACTAAAGTTTGTCTGACAGTGGAATTCTGAGTCTTGGGGAGCTATTTGCAAAAAGTACACAAGATCATAGCTTGGTGCTTCATCCAAGCCCTTTGGTGCTTCACCCAAGCCTTTTGACAAACACATGGGCCTCATGTATTTTCTATCCAATAGAAATGGTGCCAGTGCTTCTGACAAGCAAAGAGAGAACCAGGGAAACTCCAGTTCCGTGCATTTTGTACATCCAAATTGACCAAACTGTGTTTTTGATGGATTTGGCCTGATCAGAAAGCTAAGCTTATTCTTTTTAAAGGAAGCACTCTACTCACTACAGTCTTTACTAGGTATCCATTCGTTCCTGAAGTCTACAAGCCATTGCACAGCAATGTAATTTACCTGCCTTGTGTGGAGCTCTGACATATTTCTCAACATGGAGGGCTGGAGCACCTCAGCTATGAGGTCAGGCTGAGACATTTGGAGCTGCTCAGCTTGGAGGAGAAAAGGCTCCAGGAAAACCTCAGCCCCTCTTCCAGTGCCTAAAGGGGCTATGAGAGGGCTAGGGAGGGATTTTTGACCAGGACATGGAGGGATAGGACACAGGGAAATGGCTTCAAGCTGAAGGAGGGAAGGATTAGATTGGTTATTAGGAAGAAATTCTTTATTGTGAGGTTGATGAGGCTCTGGCACAGGTTACCCAAAGAATCTTTGGAAATATTAATCCGTGGAAGTGTTCAAGGTCAGGTAGGATGGGATTTGGAGCAGCCTGCTGTAGTGAAAGGTGTCCCTGTCCACAGCAGGAGGGGATGGAGCTAGATGACCTTAAAGGTCTTTTCCAACCCAAACTATTCTATGATTCTACAGCTTTCTGTTTTGATTTACAGACTTTTGTAACAATCTCCTTTCATAACATGCATGTTAGCACACGTGACTTTCCCCTGAGTCCATAATTTACAGTTTAAAATGTGGGTTTTATAAAGCTGAAAGGTTCTTATATGGTTTTATGGACAATTTGCTTACTTATTTACCTAATACCTGTTATGCTGAGTGTCTAATCTTCTGTGGGATATTTTTTGTCCCTATTGCAGCTGTCATGTACAGTATAGGTGGATCTGCTAATGAAACCTGTTATTAATACTGTCCAGCACTTCCTGTTATAAGACTTCTCTTGTGCTGTTTGTAATTATCTGCAATTTTCAAATTTTAACTGAGTAGGCCAATAAGACTTACTAAGGCATTATTAAGCTGTTACATGCTTTAGGATGGTGGAGACTGTTTATTTTAATCCAGTACACTCAAATGAGCAGGAGTCATCACTGTGGCTCAGCCTGAGCTGAACTGACATGTATGGGAGTTTGGTGGCTTTAGGAGGAGCTCCCTGTTATCCTGAAATGTCCCCAGTGAGACCAGAAAGAGCAAGGAGAAGGTGCCTACATGTTCTATCACCCTGGTTGTGCAGTGTGGATCCCCAGTGCTCAGATACTCAGCTTTACTGGAGACACATGCATACCAAAATCCAGAAATAGATGCCTCAGTCTGTGAACTGAATCCTACCCTCTCAAAAGAAGATTAGAAGAATCCCACCTAAACTCTCAAAATGCTGAAAAATCAAGAGTCTTAGGAAAAAGAAGATATTATTTTGCCGGGGTATTTTCAGTAACATTTAGTAAGGAGAACCATGGAAAAGCCCAGGAGGAAATGAATCACTCTGTCATCAACGGACAATAAATGAGGGTGGAGAGGACCACCCACTGAACAAAGAAAATTAAACACAATATTGAGTGGATGTTCAGGGAATGAGACCCAGCCAATCTGCAATCTCAACGAGAACAAGACTTTTTGAGTAGGATACATGTGCAAACTAGGGTGTGGAAACTGAGAGGAGTTAAATATGAATACACGTAGGTGAGCAAATCTCCACTGGTACCACTCCAGGGTAACCAGAAATGGTACACAGTGTGAGATGAGGATGACTAAGCTGTGGTCAAGAGCACGGTGATGTAGGTTATACAAATCCAGAGCCAGATTCAAGTTGTTTTTTAACTGTACTTTTAGGTGGAGTCATAAATAATATCAGAATTTTTAGGTCCTGAAGCCTGAACTACCTCTACCTGCAGTGCAATTATCAAAGGATTTAAAAGACTCACCAGTCATAACAGAATTACCCTCATGTGAAAAGCTGAGAGAGGGTTGTGTTTTTATGGTAGGTATAGTATATTTAACCTATCTCCTGTGGAGATACACTGATTTTTCTGAGAGCAGCGTTTACACTGAAGTCTTCAGTCATGCAGTTTTGGTTATTATAGTCACTTTGTTCAAGTTTCTATTCTTAGTTTTCCCAAAAGAATAAATGATGTTCCCTCATGCAAATTATGCAAGTTTAGCTTGAATGAGTAATAGGTACAAAGTGAGATTGCTACTGATGTGTTATTATTATTACCAACACTCTGATTTTTTAAATGTCTCTTGAATAGCTCCTTCAGACATCTTCCACCACAAAAACTGAGGAAAAGCACTTTAGATGTCACTCCATTAAAATCATTCCTTCTTGTCCATTTGTGGTTTTAATAGACCAGATTTTGTTGTTTTGGACAAATCTGAACGTAAGACCAAGTGAGAGATCATGGCCATTTCTTATTGTTGTATATACACTGGCAGTTAAGTGTGTCACAACAGTAAGATTAATTGGTGCACAAAATAAATTCCATGTGGGATTCAACTACACTGCTCTTACAGCAACTTCAAAACCTTTGACCAAAGTATGGGGGTCCCTTTGCCTCGGGCACAGAAGAAACACATAACAGAAGATCTCTTTCTCTGAAGACTTGTAAGCTAATGAGAAAAGTTCATAGAAAGTGGAAGAAAACAGTCTGATATCCAGTGGGGAAAGTGAGATGCAGAGAAAACAAAAAGTTAAAACTGGACCTAGGTCCTGGCTGCCAATGCCCATGGTTTGGCTGCCCAGGAGCTGCAGTTTGCTGGAAGAGTGTTCATTACCATGTCTGCATTGGGATATTGTCTGCATATTCCTAAGGAGTGAAAACCAATCCATTTCAATGTCCATATGTTTTGGCTTCAATACCTATTTCAAAATCTGCATTAGGTTTCTTCTGCATTCTTTAGTTTCTGTTAATTCCTTTTATGGTTTTCCAATTTTGTGATACTTTTGGCTAAGCATTGTTGTCCACTGCTATTATTTCAGGTCTTTTTCTTCCCCCTACTTGGGTTTTAATTAACAAGGTGACATTGGTATAGAAAAGGTTTTACTGTTCTTGAATTTTTGCAAACATTTTTCATCACTAAAGTGTGGGCTGCAGGACATCATGTTACACTCTAAACACGTGGATGGAAAACCTTATGGGTAAATTGACTTAATTTCCAAATAACATTAATACAAGACCAAAAGTTGGGGTGAGTTTTATGTGAGTGCTCAGTTTCACAGACCAGTTTGTATATCTCAGTCTAAGATCTACCTGATTACATTAGTGTCAAGGTGTAACCCCAGCTGGCAATTTATGACCAAAAGGAGAGAAAATCCATGCCTAAAAAGTGAGAAAACTCATGGACTGAAATAAAGACAGTTCAACAGATAAAGCAGAGCCATGTCGCAAGCAAAGTAAAACAAGGAGTTAATTCCCTACTCCTTATGAGTGGGCAGGTATTCAGCAATTCCCAGGAAAACAAGGCCCCAGTAAATAAATGTAAGAGATTTGGGATGACAAACACCATCACTCAAAATGTTCCACACTTACTCCTTTTACCCCCAGATTTATATATCAACCATGACTTCATATGGTCTGGAATATCCCTTAGGGCAGTCAGAGTCAGCTGTCCCAGCTGTGACCCTTCCCAACTCCTTGTGCACCCCCAGAATTCCTGCTGGTGGGTTGGGGTGAGGAGGAGAAAAGACCTTGACTCTGTGTAAGCTCCTTCCAGCAGTAATGAAAACATCCCTGTATTACCAACACTATTTCCAGCACAAATCCAAATCACAGCCCAATATCAGCTACTGTGAAGAAAATTGACTCTATCCCAGCCAAATCAGTACAGTCCTGCAGATATAGTTTTGATGTTCAGAAGACTTGGTTTGATTAATTTGTTGTACCAGAGTGAATAAGTCAAATGTGTTACCTCAAAAATATGATTGAACTCCAAGTAAAGTCTCTACCCCAAGGGCAAATAATGCTTTAGGAGGAAAAAAAAAAAAAAAAAAAAAAAAAAAAAAAAAAAAAAAAAAAAAAAAAGAGAATCTGAGTGGAATTGCTTTAAGTAGAATCTGCAAAAAATGAAAACAAAGTATAGGAAGAGGCTGAGTCCTCAAAAGTACCTTCTAGATGTATTTGATAGGGAAAAGAGGCTGTGTTCAGTGTGTTTGATGCACAAAAGGGATGCTGATGTCTGACTAGTGTGTGAGGCTTGATACTAGTGGACAAGTGCTTGGTTTCTGAGCTGAGCTCAGCATGGGCCTCAACATGCACATGAGATCCTGATGTACTCTGTTGACACAGGCTATTTGTACAGGAGACATACGCCTGCTTTTTAAAACTTCTGATTCACAAGAGGAAAAACAGCGTCAGCAGTAGTCATAAATCCATCATTCTGCTAGCCAGCATTGTCCCTCACTTCCTTGGCATCGTGGCATAAGGATGAGAAACAGAAAAATACTGCAAGATGGCATTTATTTTTTACTATTACTATTATCACGCACTCCCTTCGCAGAGGGGTGGTGGCTACAGGGTCAGTGGAGCCATGACCTGCCCTCAGAGCAAGCCTGTCCCATTCCCCCAATTGATGTCTAGCACAGTGGCCTCCCTGCCAGGCAGGTCGCCAGTTACTGGGCATTGTCATCACTGCCATTAAACTCACAGAGACTCCATGTGGTTGTTCAGCTTATGATTCTAAACTGGGTGCTCACACTCTGTTAATTGAAATTGGCCACCCTGATGGAAATGAGTGTGTGAGAAGGGATGTGAGACCTCAGCATCTTGGGGGTTGTGAACCTCCATGTGGAACATAGTGGCAAAAGGTATGAAATAGGAAATAGACTGGGATGTCACTCCCTGTTCCTTCTAGCAAGCTCTCATCTGCTCTGCTCTAGCAAAGGCACTTAGCTTTAGGTTCTTTCATACCTGAGTGTTAAAAAAATCAATCTTGGTTTTGACCATGCCACAGACTCCAAGTTTGAACACGTACAAGTCACAGACAGGATTGTGCCAACCTACTTTACTCCTTCAACATTCATCTACAACTGAGCTGCTCACCCCAGAGTTCCTTTGTAGGATGCGGAATAGGAGTTTCCTCCAGGGGGAATTAAACTGAATCAATTTTACTCTTAGCTAGCTCCCTGAAGGCTGAATCACTTCCCTGCTGCTGTCACCTACTTCTCTCCAATGACTAAAGAGAACAGCTGGGATTAGTACCTCCACCTTCTTTTGGCAACTCCAGTCACAACCTACTGGTGTCTCTGTTCTCATTTCTCACAGGTCTGTTCAATTCATACAAGGACTGTTCAATTCATAAAAAATACATATGTAAGGAGATTCTGGACTTTTTACCTTTATACAGACACCATATTTTAGATGTCTGACTAAGGTCAGAGTAGATAATTTGTTATATCTTTGTAAAAAGGTGACAGAAATGAGTCTCTAGCCTCAGTTACAACGAGTAATAACAATTACTATTATTGTTATCATTATTAAAAGTAGTCTCAAGCTTAATTATGCATAGGGATATGTATGTTTTATGCTAGCCCTGAAGTCAAAGTGATGATAAGCAATGAAAGGGCATTTATCAACAATGCCCTTCCCAAACATGTCGGTTCTGCCAGCAAGGAACATGGATTTTCAAACTTTGGAGCTGCCACTTCCAACTCCAGCTTCAATATTTATTATTACTATTATTTCTATTATCCTGAATTACCACACAGATAGAAAAGGGAGGAGGGATGAATTGTTTTTGAAAAGATGTCTCTTGTGTCTCGGCAAGATATTGATGAGTAGTTCCAGACAGGAAATTTTGTGGAATTCAAAGGAAGGATGAAAGTCAATCTCTTCCCTGCTGCTATTTGAACTTGCATTTTCTGCAAGTTTAGATATTTCTAAAGACACATTCAGAGCACTAGGACATTACTTCCAGCTGCCACTTAATTGATTAAAGACTATGTTTAATTAAAAACCCTCACCAGAACAGAGAGATGGAAGGATGGGTTAAAATTACATTTCAGCCCACCTGAAATAAATGAAGCTCAAAATATGCATGCTGAATCACACCACTAATTGTGAATGCATTTTCAAGGGCACATCCAGAACCTTCCTGGAAAGATCCTAGAGGACATAGTGGCACATTTGTCTATGGATCCATACCTAGGGGCTGCACATGCATTTGGGGATTTTGGCAGGGAGTGGGCTGAGAGGGCAGAGTTAAAACAGCTCATGGAAAGGCCTGTTTTATTCAGTTCACAGAGATGGCAACACGGTTGTATCCAACTGAGTGATGGGGCTGGGTGCCCCTTAAAATTTGTCTATATTTGTCTAAATTCACATCTCCAGAAACATATGAGCCCTTTGTGGAGTTGTAGGGTGGGGGGTTTTTTTTAATCTTTGGAGGTTTTTTGGCACCAAGCCTTTTCCCTGCAGCTGGCCATTTCCCCCATCTCAGGACAGACGCCGCTGTCACTGGATCAATTACCAGCATTCATTTTGTCTCGTGCTCTGACCCAATGGGCTCCTTGTTCTCCCTCTGCTGACAGCCTGAGAAGGCTCCAGCCAAAGTGGCCGCTAGCGACTGACCCCTCCACAGACAACCTCATTAGGCTAATTGCAAGGCTGGAAGCAGCCGAGACTGGGGGCCAATTACACCTGTCCTTGTCCAATCCCACCAGGGCTTGAATTACCTGGATGGGTCAAGGATGGTAGTGTGCTCAGGTGAACAAAAGCTTCCCCTCTATTCTTGTGCCTCTCGCAGGCAGACATTGTTAATTATGCTTGTCATTGGGACATAATAAGGCTGATTTCTTTAAATGGCATCTTTCCTCAGCAGAGTAGGGAAACTGATGCACGGACTGACTGAGCACCAACACCCAGGGACTCAGAGCAGTGTGGGGGTAGAAGCAGCTTTTGGAGTTTTCCTCCTCAGGTGGTCATGGAACAGAGAGAAGTCAGTGCCTAGTGGGCTTTCTATGCTCTTACACAAACCAGTAGTTAATGACAGTGGTGATAAAAGCATGGAAATGGGTTATTTTTATTTTTCCCATGACAATAGTCAGGTTCTGAGCCCATTAGTTTAATTTTGTTTGAAGGAGATGGTCATTCAAAGTGTTGACATGAGCTGTAACACCGATTTATGGACAAAAGGCAATGAGACCAAAACTCGGCCTTACACACTTTAATTGTTTTAATGAGGGACTTGGTTTCCCAAAGTTAGGAGAAGCACAATCATACCTGGAAATGTAATATTCTCAGCACTTTTGAAAAGAACTCCTGTGTTTAAATATTTAAATACACATTCATTAATCTACATCCTAAGTTCTCACACTTAGAAGTCTTGGGAAATTACTGAACTGAGTGTGGACGTATAACTGTATTATTATATTTACCCTTGTAACAAAAATTCAAATTTTCAATATTTAATGTGACAACAAATGGCAGGTTTGTGCACGCAGCATAAGCACGCATTTTTCTACTTTTTATGCAATGTTGAGAAATGATTTGTTTCATTCCACCACATCTTACAGGCCAGGTTAAATAATTTCCAAAAGTAAAATCAGGACAACGTGAAGCAAAGTAACATTTTTAGAGAAGATACCTTACAGACCAATCTGCAGAATTAAGAGAAGTTGCAGCTTCAGTTCTTAAATTTCATTTGGGTATTTTAATCAATATGATATAGTACTTGTAATAAAAACTGATGATAAAATATTAATTGATAATTTACTAACTGAAAATAAGTTTTTGTATTAATAATAATTTGTACTATGTTGTATAAGTATTTGACCTCATAAAAGGTCAAATATCAAGAAAAAAATTACAAAAAAAAATTAAAACAAAAGATGTCTATGATTCCTGATAAAATCATGCAAAAAAAAGAAAATTAAAAGTATGAGTACTAACAGTTTTTACAAATACCTTTCCTGATTTTACAAATTTATTTATTGATGAAAAAAAATTGCCGTAATTTTTGCTATTTTTTTCCCCCCCACAAATCTGCCCTTGCCTGGTCATGTGATTTCCAATATTACATTTGACATTATTTGAAAATTATTAGTAAGGAAAGTTATTTCAAAGGGTTAATTTTGATAACTTCTAATTTTCACCGTGTCATTTCTTGACAGAATCAGGCTGAGAGGTTTCAATTATCTGCTACACATGAAGAACAGACTAGCAACAAAATATCAGGAGCTCCCTATTGCATGGGATTGGGATAGGATAGACTAGATTAGGCTAGGCTGGGATTAGACAGGATAGAATAGGACAGGATGGAACAGAATAGAACAAAACAGAGCCCAACAATCCCAGCGTGAATTTAGGATAATTAATGTAACTAAGATGACCATCTGTGGACAGCAAAATTTATAAGTGATTATACAAGTCTTAGTGTGTGATTCTGTGCTGGTACTACTTTCATCAGGAATAAATAGTGCAGACATATATCTGTGGAATATTGTTTCATCTTGCAGCAACCTCTGGATAAAATGAGGGATTACTGAGGAGGAAAAGCTCCACATTTGCTGTCCTGGAGCAGATCTGTGTTAGTAACCCTTTCTTCAGATTGAAGTCACTTTGTCTCTAAAGAGTGTGACAAAAGCAGTAGTGAATTTCAGTGGATTTTAGCACATATAAAGAAGTCAAAACATAATTTCCCAAGGAAAAACCCCAGCAGTCTCAAGGAGGCAGCGTGAATCAGTGAGTTTCATCCCATTTTCAGCAATCTGATTCTGTGCTGGGTTTCATTGCCAAGTGTTGAGATCACTTCCAGTTCAGTCACAGCATTTCCCTGCCTTCTGTTTGATCAGATCTAGCCCTTAGTGTCAATTAGTGCTATTTTCCAACCACTTGTCTGTTTTGCCTTGTGGAAACCTGTTATGAAACTATTTTGCATCCCTAATCCAAATAATAACCCCTTTTTAAAACTGTTAGGTTCGACTCTTTCTGGTTTAAAAAAGATAATTTGAAAGGAAAGCATTCCTCCTAATCTAAGATATGGCTTCAAATTAGGTGAAAACAATTTCCAATCACTATCAGGAGATGAGTATTTCATCAATTTTGATTCACAGAATAAACTGAAATTAATCCAACCCGATGGAATTGAAGCAATAAATATTAAAAAAAAAACCAAGCATATATTGCTGGAAGTAAGGTGCTTGCTCTTATTTCCTTCCTGAGATGGAGAATTCACATTCTTGGAGTCCTGCTACGTCCCTGGCAGTGTCAGCACCAAGTCACGACGACGACAGCTGGAGGCTGTTTAGAAAAAGTGTCAGTTCCACAAGTGGGGGAGAAAAAAAGAAGAAAAAGGATTATTTCTGGAAAAACTATTACAAACCACTTCTATTCAAGATTAAAATGAACCATAGCCTCATAAGAAGCCACAGGATATTAATATATTAATGATAATGTCTTTTCACTTCACCCGAGGACTTAAATACACTTTATAAACACTATTTAAATGTCATCGCTGATTTGGTGAAGCCATTATGAACCACAGCAGACATTTCCTGACTCTCCCTGGAGTCTCTCTAGTTTTCTTTGCCTTCCCATGATACCCAACCCACACAGTGAGCAACATGAGCCCCTTACACAGGATGGAAAAAGCGCAGGGAATAGGAGGGAAATCCACTCCATGAACGACACATATGCCAAGGTGGTGAGATGGAGCACAAAGATTTTATTCATTCCTGACACAAAGAGAGTGGGATTTTTGATTGTCCTTTTCTCACCTTTAATTTTCAAAAATTAAATTGGCTTTTTTTCCTTTAAAATCCTGGCATGTCCTCCAGACCTCCAAAGTCTTTTTTCATGAACAGTTGATGTTCTTGATTGCGTAACTGCTCATTCAAGATGAAGGGCAAACTGTCTGAAGCCACCACATTGCACAGCTTCTAAAAGAGTCATGGTTTTTGATCTCTACATCACTGCTCTGGAGCAAAATCGAATTTATCAAAAATTTTATACAATATAGAATATTGATTAGAAAAAAAAAGTTAGAAAATATCTATCTAAAAGCAGTTTATAAATTAAGCTGTGTGCTAAAAATCTAAGAATTTGTTCCAAAGCAAGCAGACATGATCAAATAATCATAGAATGATTTGGGTTGGAAGGGACCTGAAAGATTATCTAGTTCCAACCCCCATGCCATGGGCAGGGACACCTTCCACTATCTCAGATTGCTCCAAGCCCCATCCAGCCTCTCCTTGGAAACTTCCAGGGATGGGGCAGCCACAGCTTCTCTGGGCATCCTGTGCCAGGGCCTCACCACCCTCACAATAAAGAATTTCTTTCTAATATCCAATCTATACCTACTGTCTTTCAGCTTCAAGCCATTCCACTATGACCCTGTACATGAGTCTGCAATACCTCAGCTACATGGCCTCACCTGTGTCTGGCTTTGGGGGAAAAGAAAAAAAAAAAGGAAAAAAAAAGAAAAAAGAAAAAAAAAGGTGTTTTTTAATTATTATAACTCCCAATTCAGTTCATGCTTTTGCCAATAATGGGATACAGATTGTCTCTGGTGCTTTTGATGCATCTATCAGGGCAGCATGGAGTCACCTTTTGCACAGATGGGAATTTACAGTATCTGGGCCAGATCGAGGGCAAATTTTGCCATGTTAGAGTGTGTGTTTCAATTTGTGCTGGCAGAACTGAGATCAGAATCAGTCATGTGAGCATGGAAGTGAACACAACTCTGCTTCCCATTTAAAACAGCTTTCTCAAGTGGGATTAAGGGATTAGGTTTTGTGGTTGTCTTCCAGAAGCAATGTCACGGGGTGGTTTTACTACGGAAAGACCTGGTGTTTCGCCAGTGCAAAATAAAGTCTGCTGGCAACAGGAATGCAAAATCATTGAGACAGAGGCTCAGCTCAGCTGCAACAGCCTGGCCTCAAAGTTACATGAGCTCTGACTCTCCTGCAGTGTAGATTAAAATTAGCTGCTGAATTTCTGAAATTCCCCTCTCTCCGTACTGTCCCTCTTCCAAGATTGCCGCTCCTCAGCAGGAGAGTCTGAAGCAGAGTATGAGCAACTGCAGCTTGCATGCCAACACTGGAATGCACAGTTTAAGTGTATTTTAATACACCAGGCTGATTAACAAATTTTTATTGTGGTCTCTATTGGGCCTAATGGTGTCCTAATTCAGGAGGTGCTTCACAAGCCATTTAGATATCTTACTGGTAAATCCATAAAATGGGGGAGGGTGGGGGGTATGAAAACAATACTGACCTCAGCTATTCAGTTTCAGGCAGCTGCCATGTGTGGGTGAGAGCCACATCTCTGATATTTCCATGGAGCCTGACCACAGAGCAAGTGAGAATACCAAACAGAGCAGAGGTGTTTGAGCATCTTTCCATTTACCAGACTGACTTCTCCAAAAGCTGGAAGCAGTAGAAGTTTATTTAGCATGAGCTGGAGTTTCTGAGGATATTTTTAATGTACAAACTCCATCCAACTTTACCAGGAAATTTCTTATTTTGTAGAAAGCAATATGATTAAATTTGGCCTAACATGAGATCCTGTGGCTCGGAAAAGTCCTTCTGTCTCTTTTCATGTCATCACTTGTTTATGGGGACAATTGCACTTTCCTATTTTGATTTGGAGGGTTGTAGGCTAAAAATCATCAAAACTATAGTAGCAAGCTGATAAAGTCTCATCTTTATCTGAGAATAATATTGCACTCCAAGGAGCATTTCTGCCTTGAAAGCTACTTCAAAAGCCTTTAAATAGTGTCAGGGATTTGGTCATCAGCACTACCTCCACTAAGATTAACATTAATCACAAATGATAGCAACCTTACTCAGCTTCTTTCTTAGGTCCACACACAACAATTTTCTCAGTTTGCCAAAACATTGTCAGTATTCTCTTGGAAAGAGAGAAGTAACCTGTGAACTGTTTCCTGGAAGTCCAAAACTTCACATTACTATCTGGAACTCTGGTTCTCACCAAATTAGCCCAGGAATCCAGAAGCCCAGATGTGAAGCCAAATGTCAGGTTGCATGAGCTGGCTGCAGTGTAGAGATCTCTGTGTTCCCCTCTGGCATTTAACCCCCCTTCAAAACTCTTTAATGCACACATAAATGTCAAATCTGGTGACTACAGCTCTTTGAGTGCTGGTAATCAGCCAGTTCTGTTTCTTAGAAGTCCTGGAGACATCCTAGCACAGTATTCAGGACTCTGTGTTCCTGCAAGGTGAGTTAGTCAAATGAATTTCTGTGCTGCTGCTTCACAGGCCACAGGAAGATGCACTTTCACAGTGCTTCCCTCCCTCTACAGCCTTCTTCTTACCCCTGTGAGTGGCATTTGCAAGCCCGTGCCACTTGAGAATCACTGAGTTGTTCCCACCTCATTCCCAGGGTTTACCAGTCACTCATTTGCATCCCCAGATTGCATCTCCTCTCCTGCCCTAGAGCTTTTCCTGCTGAGACAGGCAGTGGCCACCCCAGCTGCACATGCCTAGGGGCTTGCAAGGACACTAGAATGCTAACCCACACTTTGGAAGATGATTGGGATCCCAAACTGAGCCATGTTGGAAGGCAGACTGCTGAGTTGCTCATCCCTCCTGTCTTTCATGGCCTGGCAGTCTCAATGCTCATCGTGACCTGATATTCAAAGCTCAAGAGATCTGGGCTAACTGCACTGGGTGATTTTTCACAGATATCTTTCTGAGTGCTGCTAATTTCATGACTAGATCTCATTACAGCAAAAAAGTGTTTACATATCTTGTATAAGCATAGAATCATTTAGATTGGAAAAAACTTCTGAGAACATCAAATCCAGCTGTTGTCCCAGCACTGCCAAGCCCACCAGTAAACCATGTCCTCAAGTGCCACATTTTCATGCCTTTTAAATACCTCCAGGGATGGTGACTCAACCACTTCCCTTGTCAGCCTGTTCTAGTGCACATTGGACAGGAAAACTGGAGAGATGTTGCTTGAAGATGATTTGTAATATGCTTTGAAAATTAAAAAAAAACAAAAAACAACAAACCCAAAACCTTGTCTAATATAAATGCTGAGAAACTGATGTGACACCACAGCTACCTGGCTCCATTTTCAAGAAAGAAAGAATGACAGTACAATAAAAAGCTTCCAAGAGTCTTTTGAGGAAAAAAAAATAATATAGCATAAGTGATATTAAACACATATAAATCAGAGGTATAATTACTGCCTGGAAATCTGTCAGATAAATTTTATAGTGAAGCTTTATGAGGCTTCCCCTTTGGGCAATGTTGAGACAGTGATACTCTTTTTATAACCATTCCCTGGGCTGCTCCATGGTTTTGCCTGTGACAGTCGTATGGGGTTGATATAATTCTCACTGTCTCCTAATTAGCATCATTCCATTATCCAACACACGGCACAGATCAGCTTCGTTTGTAGTAGCATGTAGTATGTGACAGTTACTAGCAATTTAAAATTATGATAAGTCACCAACAAGATATTCTTCTTTGCAGTGTTATCACCCCCACACTGGTGGAACAGAGGGAGAAAAAAACCCCAAAAACAAACCTCTGTAAATCCACCATGCAAAGAGAGGTTTTACATCCACAGCAACCCCCCCAAAATTTAGGCTCTTTAAAGACCACCCAATTAATCCACTGGGTGCTGCTCAGTAAATCTTTTTAATAACACAGCATGATTAAGTTATTCCCTGATTTTTCATCTCCAAAGATTTACGAAAAGTTACTCAGAGACACCTGTGTGGAAAAAAACATAACCTAATCCATCAAGGTTTGATGTTTGCCCATAGGCAATTCTCTCCAGCTGAACTAATGGCACTGTGTCAGGTGAGAGTCGTATCTTCACACAGAACTATTTTGCCTTTGGGAATATAAGGATTAAAAAAAAAAAAAAAAAGATTATTCCTAGTTGTTACCTTTGTAGCAAGGTATTTATGCAACAGGTGATACTCTGAAAATGAGAAATAATTCCACTGGAAAACCACATTATGTTGAAGGAATGTCTCTCTGTTCTTGCAGTGATGTTCTCTTCCAAACAGACAATTTTTAGTGTTTGCAGACAGGACCTTTCTCCCAATGACCTACAAAGTCAGCTCTAACAAATTAAACTTCTGAATGTTTCATAATAAATCAAAGAGCCATGCAGAAATTGTGATCACATATTTGTCTCGAACATGAAGTGGGTGTCCACCTTTTTTCAGGATGCTGAGGATAAAGAGAAAGCCACTGCAGAAATATCCTGGACTCTTCTCTAGATGTTACTCCTAATCCTCCTACACAGCAATTTGTTACTGGACTTTAATGGCATAGTCACTTTTTCTGATCTGTCTTGGGATTGTGTTAAACTGTGACAAGCCAGGTTACATCACTTGCAAGAGCCAAGCCTTGTGTCTTCCTGTAATTCCCAAAGGTTCAGAAAAATCTTCTCAGAATGGTAGAGTAGACCAAGCAGCTGTAGAGCAGTTCTCCATTTCCTTTTTTTGCTTTGCATCAGTAGTTTTGGCCATTACTAAGGACCTGAAACTCTGGAGCTGGATTTTATTACAGCTGCAAGTTTTTAGCAGGTCTTTCATTCAGGTAACAGCTGATTCCTCCTCAATCCACCAAACCATTTAATGTTAAAGTTGTTTTGTTGGGTTTTCTGCAGCTTATTCTTTTATTCCAGCTGTATTTGCCAAACTTTGCCAAGCACAGGATTAAAGAAAAAAAGATGGGGAGGGTGAAACATATATGTAGAAGAAAAGCCTCCAGCCTCAAATTTGGTCTACATAGTTTCAGGAGCAAAACAAATTCATGCCAGATTCCAGGGGATGGATGGATGGATGGTGTCAGGCTGCCAAGGCCTCTGCAAGCAGCAGAGACCAATGCAAAGGTCCAGCTGCACATGGGTAAGAAACAGTTGTGTTTCTTTTCTCACTGGACCAAATGTCCAGGGAAACAGCACCTAAATACATTCTGGAAATTCAGCAGCACTGAAATGCAGGATCGAAACCAGCTAATGGCAAAGCTACAGCTGGAAGGAAAAGAAAAAAAAAAAAAAAAAAGCTGTCTGCAACTGTGGTTAGGGTTTAATTGCAAGCATCTACATGCATACATTTTCACACCTGGATTATTTCCCCACCCATTCTGGAGACCAGCCCTAAACTTCTCACTGACGCACATGCAAGAAGAAAACAAGTTGCTTTGCAGTCTATCCTAACGGAGAAAGTCTTTAGGCAAAGCACTGGGACCTGGCAAATCTGCCAGAGGCAGACACACAAGCAAGGATTAGCCACATTGGTTTTGGCTTCTACAACTCACTCCCTTTTATTGAAAAAAAAGCCTAAATCATTAAAACTGGTGAAATAGGAGTGGGGAAAAAAATATATGGGTCTCTTTGTATCTGACACTAAGTCAGAACCAGAAGATTACACAAAGAATGAGGAAGGATTGCTTGATGGTTTTGGTGGTTTTACCAAAAGTTAAATTACTCGGTTTTCCTTTTTCTTTTTTTTTTTCCTTTAATTTCTTCTGCTTCTTTATAATTCTTGGAACTTTATGCTGCGTTTATTAGAGGAAGTTTGCCCCAGTCCTATCCTGTACTTCAACACATCTCAACAAAAGAGCAACTATGAGTGCTGTGCCTCATTAAACCCCAGAGGAAAGGATGTTGCAGTGAGACCTAGATCCAAAATTCTGCAGATAAGAAGGAAAAATTTCCATTTTATACCCAACAGACACCTCTGTGAATATGTAACCTGTCATTCAGGAGACTGTAGAACACCAGCCCTTGCTTCCTACTTGCATCCAAAGGACTGAATGCTCTAAGAGTGAAATATTTGTATTTTACCTCTCATGCATCTATAACTTGTCCCGTATTTCCTGTCACCAGCTGTACAAGTTCCATTGCTAGATCCCATTGCATGTCTACATTGGCTCTAATCTGTGATGTCAGTGAGACAAGTCCCTGAGACTGCCAATCTCCAGGAGAGAGACAGATTTTTTGGGGGGAATTAGCTATAAAGGCAAGTCATAGTGATAAGGACAACCACTGGTGGGTTTTGGGGCCAGACCAGTGACTCCCTGAAAGCATCCATGGTTCAGAGGGAAGTCTCTAAAGTTCACTTCTCTGCACAATAGATGCAGAGGGAGACGATATTATTGTTTTCCTATGTCACCCCTGCAACTAGAAAAAGAGAAAATTAGCCAAACTGGAAGAGGAGTGGTTTTGTTGCGTTGCATTTTCTTAGAATACAGCACTGCCTGCCCAAGTTTGGCAGCTCCCTGTACAAAGGGAGCTCCCCTCCTCTTTTCTGATCTTGAACATCTGCTCCTCTGCCTGAAACAACCCACAGGGAGGGAGTGGGGTAAGGGAAGGGAAGGGAAGGGAAGGGAAGGGAAGGGAACTAAAACAAAATACTGCAAACTCAAAATGTTTTGAGAGCAGCTACCCTATTCTCCTAGGAACCAAAAGTCACTGGGATGAATAGGTCTCCTAATGGGTATGAGCACATGCCAGTGATCACAGACAATCACACTAAATTTCCCTTAGCAATATCCAACAGACCAAACTGTGATCAGTGATAACTGAGCCCTTAGGGACTCACTTGTAACCCATTCAAAAATGTAAATGCCCTCAAGGGAAGATTTGCCTTGTTTTCCTGAGGAAATTAAATAGACTCTTTATAGAATTAGCAAAAATCAGCAGGGATTCAGATTTCCCATAGTCTTTCACGACTTGTTGCTTAATAGCAGACTTTAAGTTAATGTATATCAGATACATTCAGTTTGATTTTCCTTTTACTTACACTGAAAAAAAAATACAGAGATTTTAATGAACTATTCCTGATTTCCACTTTAAGGGGAAAGAAGGGTCACAATGCAATGCTCAAAAATCTTTCTCAAGAAGAATTTCAAAAATTTTATATTTCTTGTCTGTGACAGACATATAGATTACAGCACANCACTTTAAGGGGAAAGAAGGGTCACAGTGATCAAAAATCTTTCTCAAGAAGAATTTCAAAAATTTTATATTTCTTGTCTGTGACAGACATATAGATCACAGCACAAGGAATATATTGCTTGACATTCTCAAAGCATTTGCAAGAAGAATTAGATCAGAATCAGAGGTAATTATTCAAAAAATTTTGAATTGTTAGCCAAAAAGATGTTTTGTCTGGTTTCTGGCAAATTTTTAAAATTCTGAGGTAGGGGAAGACCTCTTTTTCCTCAAAAAAAATTAAAAATTAAATCCAAGTACATAGAGAGGCATTATTTTTAAACTGTGCAAAAAAATTAAAGTGTTCTGAAACTGAGAATTCAATTTGCTACTGCCAAACGTTTTTTGGCAGAAATATCTTCAATGGCTCATGATTTCTGTTTCCAGAGTCCAGATGTAGCCTGGGAAAACTGAGCTAAACAGTGTTTCATTCCACAGACTGTATTGTGGCAGATTGGAGGGACCAGGGAGACCAGGACTCTTATCTCTTCTTCTTCCTTCTACCCATCACATCACACTAAAATACACGTGTGTGGTTCTGGTAAAGCTCGTTCTCTGTTGTAAAACTCTCCAGGAGGATTTGTTGTGCCTCTTACACTTTGGACACTCTTGGATTGATGCCTCCTGCTCTCAGTACAATGAGTTTGCAGTTTGCAGCCTTGGCAGTGTGAACCAAAACTCTTCTGCTCGGGTGTCCCATGATTTAGTGTCATCTTGAGTGGATGAAGTCAAGAACACCAGCATTTGACAGCTCCTTGTTCAGCGGGGGTGAAATCAGTAATCAACAACAGTCACAGGAAGGACTCTCAAACAGCCTCAGCTCCTTTAAACAGACAGAGGTCTGAGGTTTAGAGTAGATATTAGGAAGAAATTCTTCACTGTGAGGGTGGTGAGGTCCTGTCATGGGTTACCCAAGGAAGTTGTGGATCCCTGGAATGGTTCAAGGCCAGGGTGGACAGGTCTTTGAGGAACCTGGTCTAGTGGAAGGTGTCCCTACCCATGGCAGGAGGGCTGGAATCAGATGATTTTTAAGGTCTCTTCCAACACAAACCATTCTGTGATTCAAACAATCATTCTATTTTGTAAGGCATAAATAAAGTACCTAGGTTGAAAGAAAAGAGCAAGACATTAGATGCACTTTCTTGCCTCAGTTTCCCCAAATATTCTCATGCAAAACCTGTTGTTGTCCAATGAAAACATCCAACTCCACCCTGCTGTCTTAAGTCTCTTCCCATGGAGCCCTTAGAGGTTTTTGGTGCACTTTGCAATGGACAGATAAAAAATGCTTTTCTTTTTACAGCACTTCACTAACCAATTCATATCCTTGGATAGAGGGTTTTGGGGGCTTTCTGAAAATGAGAGGTTTTGTTTTTTTCTAAAACCTTCTGGAATCAGCACCCAAGAAATCTTGTCACTTAAGAGAGTTTTGGTCTTATTTCTCTGACAAGAGTTCACCTGTGCCTCAAGCTCACCCCCCTCAGGATGATGCCGCCTCTCAAACATATGCAGAAAACATCCCAGATTTTTACTAGTGATAATTTTTCTGCCAGCTCTTTTCCTGCTTTCCACATCACTGGGAGGATAATTTGCCCTTTTCCTTTCGGTCCCTCTCTCAGGAATACACTGCACTGCGGAGCAAATCACGTTCACCTGTAATATAAAGGAGACGGGATGTAGCTAATAAAGAACAAGGCAATTCAAACTTTTTTCCTGAGCCCTCAGGAGGAATACCCAGGTGTGCTGAGGAAGATATGCTTGGAAAAAAAGAAAAGAGCCATTCTGCAGTCAATCTAAAAGCACTAGGCCTCCTTTCATGAATTGATTTACCCACTGGGTGACATATTGGCAATTTTCTGTTACCTACCCAGTGATATGACTAAGTAGATGAAGCTTAAAGGCAGGTCAGATAAAAAGACTTTAATCTAACAAAGGCAGCCTGAATTTCACATGTCAAGGAAGATGATTTAACAGGGAATAGCAGCCTAAACGCGATACTGAATCAAGGTGGAGAATCCATAATTAATGTTACACTGCAGAAATGTTTACTTAAAAACAGAATGACAAAAAAGGGCTCGATTCATCTGTCCAATAAAAGGTCCCAATTCAGCAAAATACATCACTATGGTCCTTTTGTTAAACATGTGCTTCAATCTGGACCTGCATGAGAAGGAATGCCTTTGAATCGATCTCCTTACTACCAGTGCAAAAAGAGTAAAAATCAGTCATGACAAGTTTTATAGGACACAGGCTGAGTGCTGCAGGAATTTGATGTATACACCCCACGAGTTAGACTTGGCAGAAATGTTTTTTTCAGAGAATTAATTAAAATTGTTTTCTCAGAGGAAGGAAAAGTGTTTTGGGAATAGCAGAAGTATCATATGCAAGAGACATGAGACTCGTTCAAGCGTTTTACCCCCAAGGGGTAAAATGCCTAAAGGAGTGGTTGGTCCTTGAATAATTTATTTATCTTGCAGCTACGCTTCACCATTTTTTCCTACCAGGGTTAGTTGAATTTCCTGAACAGCAGCCCAAAATGTCACCTCAAGTTACTAAACAACACCAGGGGAAGAGGAAAGCTGTGTTCTGCTCTTCGTAGTGTTTCATTTGTCCTTGCCATTTTGATGATTTCTCTCTTCTCTAGAGGAAGATCTCCCTGCCACAGCAGGGAGCTAGGAGCTGGATGATTTTTATGGTCCCTTTCCAAACCAAATCGTGCTGTGATTCTGTGATTCTCCTCTAAAATTAGTGGTGAGCAGCTGCTGTGTGCTTAGTCCTTGTGTGCCAAGGGGACAGTCACTGTCTTCAGCCCCTCAAATGTACAAAGAGAGCTCAGCATCTTGCAGCAGATACAGGATAAATTTACTGGTGAGGACTGGCTCAGGATGAGCTGGATGGCTTTAGGATGGCTTGTTGTTGGACAGCAACAAAAATATTTTTTGTCCTTTTTCCTAGGAAGCCTTGAGTTTGCTCCAGGTAGAGACTGAAGGGTGTTGAGGACTAAAAGAATGTGTAACCTTTGCTTCTCACCTCCTGCTACTCATCCTCTTACTTCTACACATCTGTTCAGCCAGGGACCATCTTCCACCCCTTATTGGCAACAACTTCAGCACAAGGTGACCTTCAGATTGCCTCCCAGTTAATAACCTTCTCAAATTGAAGCAATCCAACCTGAAGAGACAGCAGTCTTGAGGTCAAGTACTCTGACCTGAAAACCTGTGAGCACCCACGTTGCTGCCGGGGGCCCGCTGGAGGCTTCTCATTGCCGTGAGACCAAAAAAAACCCAACAGCAAATAGAAAGTCTGCAGAAGATCCTTGATTAATTATCCTCATTAATCAATATTTTAACCCACCCTGTCAGCCCTTCCCACTCTGCCTTGCAGGAGGAATACAATTTCCAAAATGCCTGGAGCTAATGGCAATGGGGAAACCACACACAGACCAAAGTGCTGACAAGAGCAGAAACTGTTTCTCCATTCAGCACCTCTGACTTCAGAAGTGCTCACATGCTCAAACTACACAATGTGGGTTAAAATCAGATCCTTTGCATTTATCTCCTGATTGAGGATTTCCTCTTCTCTTTACCCTGATGGACAGGTAAGGTTCATGACTGCCACCTGAACAGAGAGGGTTTGTTCTTAGCTTTGCCCCCACTGCTATTGCACAACTCGCTTCCAGTGTCATCCACACATTTATATGAATTCTGCTATGAGACTGTGAGTCACAGCTGGGATTTAGAGTGAAACAAACCTCTGGACTCTGAGGCATCTTGGATGAAGTTCATATTTAGAATCATAGAATCAAAGAATACTTAAGGCTGGAAAAGTCCTCTCAGGTCTTTGAGTCCGATTGCTGACCTAACACTGGATTGTGAATAAGATAGATATTGTGATATGTAGGAATAGTGAGGATTTGTAAAGGAGAAATGCTCTTCTTTTTTTGGTGTGGGGGGAGGCTAGATACCCAAATTCCAAATGTCACTTTGGTACTGAGACTCAGAGACATGTGGTATTGAAGCTGACATCCCCACTTGGCTGCTCGAGGATAATGTCCTTGAGCTGAAACCCTGGGTGGTTTTGGTAAATCTCATAGTTGATTAACAATGCCAAGCATTTTCCTGCCTCCTTTTCCCTTCTTCGAAACTTTGCCACTGTGAAAATCAGCCTGAGTTTGCCTTCCAACATGATGCAGTGCTGGGGCAGTGGCTTCCTGAGGAGGTGAATGATCCTTGCAAGAGGACTGGGAACCTCCCAAAACCCATGGGATGTAAGAACTAATATATTTGCTCCAAGCTAAACCATGGAGACCCAGCCTCAAGAGTTTCACTGATAAAAGGAAACTTTAAAATTTATTCATTGTCTTTCTTTACACTTTACATATATATATATACACAATAGATATTTTATATATTTTTTAATTATATATAAATTCTTATACCATAGATCAAGCATTAAAACATGTGGAGTGATGGGCTGAAGAAGGTCTTTCTGCCTTGTCCTTGANAATATTACTGGGTAAGTAGAAAGTGGGAGGGAGAGGAAGAGATTTGGCTTTACAGCAAAGCTGCTTGCCTGAAGATGTAAGAACATTTTCCCAGTGAGCTCAGCATTCAAAGCCAGGCAGCCAGAACACGCTTCACAAGAGAGAACCTCCTGTGAACTCCTCACCTTTGTAAGGTAAGTCAGTGTTCACAAGGAAATACCCCACCACACCATTCCCTTTGATGTTTTCACTCTGCAGAAGGGAAGGGTGGTCTTTTTAAAGAATTCACAATAGAGAGAGAAGGGGAAGAGGAAGCCCTTTGAAGAGAGCAGAGAGCCTCCTCTGGTTTTGCTGCAGACTACAAGCCACCCCTTTTCCTTTGTGCCTGCTACAAAAGAGGGTTTGCAAGCCCACTTCCCCCTCAACCAGACACATTTTCTGCGAGTACCATACCGAGGGGAGGTGGCTTTCCAACACACAGAACACAGAGAGGGGAAGGAACTGTATGGCTTCACACGTCAACCATGAAACAAACCTCTTGAAAAACTTCTGTGCAAAGCTGTAAGGCCTGGTGGGTCTTCCTGTGTCTTCAGGATGAGCTGCAAGAGCACACACAACATCCACAGGCAAAGGTCTCAAGAGATCCTGTGTCTTCCTATGTCCTTTCTTGTATCAGGAATGAGTTAATACTTCAGTCTTGATGATGTCAGGAAGGCTGAAGCTCCACTGGACCAAAAACCACTTAAAGGCATAAAAACAATTCCATGAGAATGCAAACAGAGGGAAGACCAGGGAACTATAAACTGGTCAGTCTCACCTCAGGCCCTGGAGGGGTCTGGAAGCACATCCTCTTAGTGTCCACTCCCAGTCTACTGAGAGACAAGAAGCAATCATAAACAGCCTACAAGGATTTGTCTAGGGCAAATCATTGTTAACCCACCAGATTGCCTTCTGTAACTAATTGACTGGCTGTAAGGGCAAGGATAGAGCAACAGATACTACATATCATCAATATATAAGGATTTTGCCACCCACAGCATTATCATTAGGAAGCTGGAGAAGGAATAAACTACCAAACAAGTGGAAAATTGGCCTGATACTGAGTACAAATGGTTATCATATACAGCTCAATGTCCATTTAGCAGCTGGTGACAAGCATATTACAAGTAGCTGATAACCTGAACAGTAGATCTTCAAGCCAGGCAGGTTTTTGAAGACTTGAAAACCAGGGCAGCAGGGACTTCCTGAGGTACACAGAATTTCTGCACCTGGGTTGGAATAACTCCATGAACCAGTAGAGGCAAGGGACAGCCTAAATAACAGCCCAACTTCAAAGAGGACACCAAACTGATTGTGAGACAATGAATATAACAAACTTTTTGCTGGGTTACATTAGGAGGAGTGTGGCCAGCAGGTTACAGCCCAGCAAGGCTGTAAAATCTCCATCCTTGGGGTCATCTAGATAAATCCATGGTTGACATACTTTGGTGTTGGAAATGCATCATCTCCAGGATGGAGGCTGGACTGCTGACCTCCAGAAATCCCCTCCAAACAGCTCTTCCATGGTCCCTGAATGGACACCACAAAGATCCACAAGCAACGAGGAATTTGGATCACTTTGTGTTGCAATGCAAGAAAACTCAGCAAACTCTACACAGACCAACTTGCTAATACCCATTGCAAATTGTCCCTTAGACACTTCTGGGTTTTGCCCCAGTCAAGATCTTTTCTTGCATTTACTAATCAGCCCAAATGTTGACATTTGAAAGCACATTCAACTGACTAGACATGGCTTTTGTGGCTGGAGCCTTGGCCAAGGGAGTGGGAGATGAGCCTGCCAACAGCCTCTTGTGCCAACGCCTTTTGTGCATGGCATGTCTCATGTTCACAGAGATGCTCTGGGTGTCTAGACAGCACCTCCTGTACTTGCAGCATCCACGGTACTTTGTCTCAGCACAAGAAAGGGAAAGGGGGTGGGGGAAAGAAAGTTTATGCAGATGAAAGTGTTTCCAAGTCAAGGCTGATTAATTCTGAAAGCAGGCAGGTACTCGTGGGCGATTTGCAGCAGAGAGCCTGATGAACAGCGTGTGCCTCTGCAGAGAAGCAGAGCAAGAAATGTCCCAGACATCCTCTCAGACCATTCCCTGTTTCTGTGAGACAATGGGTAATGCATCTATTAAGCTCCTCATGTTCTGCCTGGCCCACGTTTTTCATGCTGAAAATCCACCTCTGGTTCCCATGAGCTGCATTTTACACCAGTGGCCAGAAGCATGAGCAGCTTAACATCCAGCAGCCAGAAAATACTTGCTCCAGAAAAACAGGAGAGTCAAGAGAAGATATTCTCAGCTCCCACCTGCCATCCAAAGCAGACTGGGTTTATAGACCTCCAGATGTGAAGGGAGAAGCTTTGACCAAGCATTAGGGTCTAAGTGGAGGAAAGATAATGTGACTGCAGCTGTGTTGATTAATGGATATCAGGCAAATTAGGAGCTGTGTGCTTTATTACAGCATTGTAAAAACATGTCTAGGGCAAGACATGAGGCTTTTCTTCTTTTGTCTTTCACTGTTTGTTTTTTTTTTAATACTGCAACACTTATCAGACTACACCAATCTTTGTTCAAGAGTTAATATGCAGATAGGATAGAAGACACCTCAGCTGCAACACTGCTTACTATAAAATAAAGATTGGAGGAAGATGACAAATCTGGTTCTCTTTTCCTTCCCAGATATCCACAGTATTTTACTTTCCATCAGAAAATAGGTAAACAACAGTATTTAGACTTAGAAAATATTCTCTCTTTCTTGTTTTCTTGAATTTTTTCATCATTTGCTGGGATACTTTTTTCTAATTTTTCATTGACAGTTAAAAAGAAAAATAGAATAAGAAAGCAGCTTTTGGTTCCAAACGCTTGACCTCCAGAAATGTAGCTATGCCCCCTTTCATCAACACCAAAAAAAAATAAAAGAAGGGAAAAAAAATCCTCTCCTACTGGTATCACAGTATTTCACTAATAAAGTCATTGAAAAGGTTGTCTTCAGAGAATATAATACCAAGTTATGAGATATTTTTGGCACAAGGACAAGGTAAGATATTGCCAGACAAAGAAAACACTTACTTATAATTCAGTTAATGGGCTGGCAAAGTTATACCCTTCTGCTACTAATTAATTTTCCATATTTCCAGCCAAAGAAACGCAAAGAATGTATAATCACCTGGGACAGCAGCCTGCAAAGTGTTAAATCATCGTTAACTGAACCACTCGTCTCACCCTGGCTGCTGCATTTGTCATCACCCACTGAGGCTGGGTGTGGATTGAGGTAGAAGAAAGGAAAAGGATTGCCAGGCATGGAAGCTACAAGACCCAGCTCTGGTTTTTGGGACATGTGTGTGTTTGTTGGAGCACAGTTGGGACCCAGCCAGCTCCAGAGGGACAGGAATGTGTCAGCGAGTGGGCGATGGGATTTACCAGAGTGTGCAGCCACCTGCACGTGCTGCCACACCAGACACACACACACGCTCAGGAGAAGGGATGAGACCGTGCTGGAAGGAAACCCCCTGCAGCAGGGAATGGTTTGGTGCTCTCTTTACTTGGCCTCCCCAAAGCAGCAGAGAAAACAAAGCAAAAAATTTAAGTTCTTTGTCTTTCCTGGTGTTTCCCTTGCTCGGGCACTAAATAGAGCATTAATGCACCAATAAAACTAAATTTTCTGGTATTTTAGTCCAGATACTGAGATTACTTATAAGTCTTTTACATAAGAGTCATTCCATTGTGGAAAATTACTGGTGTTCTGGTTCATCAACATTTTGCATCAATCCTGATATTCCAGGGCTGGCATAGACTGCATGCACTACCAAAAAACAAGGGGAATTATGGCTGAGGATAGTTGACTTGCATTATGTCAACCTAAAAATATTTCCTATGAGGTTTTAGGTGAAATTAGAACTAAGAATTATCTCACTCTAAAGAACATATTTCGCAGTCGTTTCAAAGTTTTTCCGAAAAATCACAGTGGCACAAATTTCAAAACAGGTGTTTTGCAAACAATTTTTTTTTCAATTACTTTTTTTTTTAAGTTTGGATTCGTGGGAGGCGAATTTTTCTTTCTTGTTTTTTTTGGTGTCTGCTGATGTGCATCTCTGCTTTCTGCAAGATAAATGGTTGCTTTCAGTACACAAAACTTTTGCCTTCAGAAATAAAAAGTGTGGGTTGTAGAACTCAGTCAGAAAGACCTTCATCTGCGTGCTTAATAACATACAGAGCAAATTTTTCCCCCTCATACCCAAGAAGTAATTTTACATTTCCCAGAGAGGGATTAACCCTTTTGCTAATTAATGAATTAATGTCCCTCAATGGCCATGGATTGTTAAGACCCCAAGTATTTTGTATAGCAAAAATCATTCTCTGTAGATCGGGTTTCAATATTTTAGTATAAAATTGCTTTCTCATTCAGAATAAACCCCCTATTTTCACTTTATCCTGACAAAGCAATTGATCCTGATTTTCAGACAGCTAGATGGACAGACATGGAAACTCAGGGAAGAATTGAGTAATGCCGTTCTGGCCTCCATCTGTCTCCTTTTCCATCAAGCAGAAAACATCACAACTTTTAAACATGAATCGTTTAAACATTTTCAGGTTCCTCATTCCCTGGTGGCCACTACCCTGATGTGCTGACAGGCTCCAGAGGAAAGGGTTCTCAACTGGCCACAGCACCTTGCAAGTCTAATTCCTGGCAGGAGTCTACTCATTAGAAGTTAATTTTGCCCGGCTTGAAGTTTGTCACACCTGAATCAAAACTGAACTATCTCAGCAAAATGTTTGAATTGCTATGAATCAGCTTTTTCATCTGGGAAAATAAACAAACATTCCACTGTGGAGTTTTCAGCCAGCTTTAGTGAAAACCGGTCTTAAAATAGATTGTTGTGTCTTTCTACCTGGAAAATTTGGCAGATTTCAGTGGAATATGTGACACTTATTAGTTTTTATTTCCAAAAGCAGTTGGTAATCTTGGTCTAGATAAAAAACTTGGACTTGATGAAAACATTACAAAAACTGGCTGAAAACAGGAAAAGGACTAGGAAATAAAAAGCAGAACTAAATTTCTGAAAACCAAGAGTTACTTGTTAAGAGAGATATTTCTTCTGCTTGCAACCTTGACTCTACTCTCTCCAAAGGAAAAGCCAGTCAAACAATAACATAAATTTAGTTCTGATCTTTTATCTGAAGACTGGTTCACGTGAATACAGACTCTATGATCCTTAGACCCACAGAAAGTTTCAAGTATTTATTTTTGGACATTCAACTGCACATTGCCTTAAGGGACTTGATTTCCTGAGAAGTTGCTCAGCATTTAAGTAAATTCAGTGCCTTTGAGATGTCGAAGGCTTGGCTTTACCCTTTCCACCCTGAACTGCAGCATTCGAGACTCAGAGAAGCATTAAAATCAGGTGGAGGAAGATGGTGGGTAACTAGACACGGCTGAAATGTTGGAAAGGATACTTAAAGGTGAATCAAACTTGCTAAATCCCTTTCTTTCCAAGTTCAAACTCTGACTGGCTGAATCACACGCAAAGAGTGTTAACCCTCACTGAGGCAGTGCCCAATTTGTGGGTTTGCATAGTCAAGGCATGAGACCTCAATCCTGCTTGGCACAGTTGTGCTTTTCTTTCCAAAGGGTGGACCAGAAGTACAGCCTGGTGAAGGATGCAAGATTTCATCCTGTAAAACATCTGTTTGGCTGTGACTGCCAGTATCTCCGGGTTTATTAAATGAAATCCTTCAACAAGTCAGCGTATTACAGTCCTGGACACTCACCATTCCTGCAAAGGAATGTCAGAAATGCTTTTGGGAGCAAATTGGCACTCACAACAATGCAGTTATTCACAGAGGTATCATACAGCAGCACAGCTCTGGCACAGGAGTGATCATTCCTGCCCATGAAAACCAATCCAGGCCGTGCTGCTTTAAAAACTCTGCCTCATTCCACATCTCTTACCAAGATTTATGACAATTAGCTGCTGAATCCGTAATTAGCAAGTGGTAACAGATCAGCAGATGTATCCAGTTCTGGTGACACCTCTGACAGATTGGTGTCTGCTCCCCAAATCCCTGCAAGGCTTCATGTTTTCCCTGTGACCACTCTCCAGCCGGGTTTTGGCAAGGCTGTCTCAGCAGGGAAAGGGAGGGAGGGCTGGGGAAGGACAAGTTCTCACAAGCATGACAGGACCCATGCAGAACCATTAGACTTTGCAATTAAAAACGTGTTCTGGTCTTCCCCTGCATCACTGAGGGGAGAATGTAACAGTTGCTCTGCAAAGTGCCTTGAATTCTAACCTGGAGGTTTGGGTTTTTCTGCATGGGGGGTTTTGTGTGCTCAGATAAAGAGGGGGGGGTTATTTCCCTTCTCTAAGAAACATTTCAGGAACCTTTCTAGGGAGTAGAGAGCAGGAGGTGGGAGGAGGAGGAGGAGCTGTAGTTGTATTTAAGGAGCTTTGTTAAAAACACTCAGAAATGAATACAGGGGTCAAGGTGTGAACAGGGAGCCCTATCCCACCTATCCAAAATCAGATAATTAAAAATTCCTTTACTGAAGCTCTAAAGAGGATCCAAGTCCCTTCTGCGTCAGCTTCACCTGTCCACCTTTGAGATATGTCACTTCTGCAAGTATGTTCCAGGAGTCTAATATTTTTTCAAACACTTGGTGGTATCTTCACCCTTTCTAGCCAAAGTCTCCCAGATTCCTGATCTATTTTTTTTCCCAACCTCAATCTTTAATTAAAGGTTTCTATATGCCTTGCACCTCAATGCATCCCTTATTAGTAGATGTTAACTGAGTGCATGTTTCTCATTTGCAACCATAGCTTCAACTCAACACTTTCATTTTCAAGCCCTGCTGGGTATAACATCTAAGACCATCAAAGCCCTGTATTTATGAAGCANTCTTTACTTGGCCTCCCCAAAGCAGCAGAGAAAACAAAGCAAAAAATTTAAGTTCTTTGTCTTTCCTGGTGTTTCCCTTGCTCGGGCACTAAATAGAGCATTAATGCACCAATAAAACTAAATTTTCTGGTACTTTAGTCCAGGTACTGAGACTACTTGTAAGTCTTTTACACAAGAGTCATTCCATTGTGGAAAATTACTGGTGTTCTGGTTCATCAACATTTTGCATCAATCCTGATATTCCAGGGCTGGCATAGACTGCATGCACTACCAAAAAACAAGGGGAATTATGGCTGAGGATAGTTGACTTGCATTATGTCAACCTAAAAATATTTCCTATGAGGTTTTAGGTGAAATTAGAACTAAGAATTATCTCACTCTAAAGAACATATTTCGCAGTCGTTTCAAAGTTTTTCCGAAAAATCACAGTGGCACAAATTTCAAAACAGGTGTTTTGCAAACAATTTTTTTTTCAATTACTTTTTTTTTTAAGTTTGGATTCGTGGGAGGCGAATTTTTCTTTCTTGTTTTTTTTGGTGTCTGCTGATGTGCATCTCTGCTTTCTGCAAGATAAATGGTTGCTTTCAGTACACAAAACTTTTGCCTTCAGAAATAAAAAGTGTGGGTTGTAGAACTCAGTCAGAAAGACCTTCATCTGCGTGCTTAATAACATACAGAGCAAATTTTTCCCCCTCATACCCAAGAAGTAATTTTACATTTCCCAGAGAGGGATTAACCCTTTTGCTAATTAATGAATTAGTGTACCTCAATGGCCATGGATTGTTAAGACCCCAAGTATTTTGTATAGCAAAAATCATTCTCTGTAGATCGAGTTTCAATATTTTAGTATAAAATTGCTTTCTCATTCAGAATAAACCCCCTATTTTTACTTTATCCTGACAAAGCAATTGATCCTGATTTTCAGACAGCTAGATGGACAGACATGGAAACTCAGGGAAGAATTGAGTAATGCCGTTCTGGCCTCCATCTGTCTCCTTTTCCATCAAGCAGAAAACATCACAACTTTTAAACATGAATCGTTTAAACATTTTCAGGTTCCTCATTCCCTGGTGGCCACTACCCTGATGTGCTGACAGGCTCCAGAGGAAAGGGTTCTCAACTGGCCACAGCACCTTGCAAGTCTAATTCCTGGCAGGAGTCTACTCATTAGAAGTTAATTTTGCCCGGCTTGAAGTTTGTCACACCTGAATCAAAACTGAACTATCTCAGCAAAATGTTTGAATTGCTATGAATCAGCTTTTTCATCTGGGAAAATAAACAAACATTCCACTGTGGAGTTTTCAGCCAGCTTTAGTGAAAACCAGTCTTAAAATAGATTGTTGTGTCTTTCTACCTGGAAAATTTGGCAGATTTCAGTGGAATATGTGACACTTATTAGTTTTTATTTCCAAAAGCAGTTGGTAATCTTGGTCTAGATAAAAAACTTGGACTTGATGAAAACATTACAAAAACTGGCTGAAAACAGGAAAAGGACTAGGAAATAAAAAGCAGAACTAAATTTCTGAAAACCAAGAGTTACTTGTTAAGAGAGATATTTCTTCTGCTTGCAACCTTGACTCTACTCTCTCCAAAGGAAAAGCCAGTCAAACAATAACATAAATTTAGTTCTGATCTTTTATCTGAAGACTGGTTCACGTGAATACAGACTCTATGATCCTTAGACCCACAGAAAGTTTCAAGTATTTATTTTTGGACATTCAACTGCACATTGCCTTAAGGGACTTGATTTCCTGAGAAGTTGCTCAGCATTTAAGTAAATTCAGTGCCTTTGAGATGTCGAAGGCTTGGCTTTACCCTTTCCACCCTGAACTGCAGCATTCGAGACTCAGAGAAGCATTAAAATCAGGTGGAGTAAGATGGTGGGTAACTAGACACGGCTGAAATGTTGGAAAGGATACTTAAAGGTGAATCAAACTTGCTAAATCCCTTTCTTTCCAAGTTCAAACTCTGACTGGCTGAATCACACGCAAAGAGTGTTAACCCTCACTGAGGCAGTGCCCAATTTGTGGGTTTGCATAGTCAAGGCATGAGACCTCAATCCTGCTTGGCACAGTTGTGCTTTTCTTTCCAAAGGGTGGACCAGAAGTACAGCCTGGTGAAGGATGCAAGATTTCATCCTGTAAAACATCTGTTTGGCTGTGACTGCCAGTATCTCCGGGTTTATTAAATGAAATCCTTCAACAAGTCAGCGTATTACAGTCCTGGACACTCACCATTCCTGCAAAGGAATGTCAGAAATGCTTTTGGGAGCAAATTGGCACTCACAACAATGCAGTTATTCACAGAGGTATCACACAGCAGCAGAGCTCTGGCACAGGAGTGATCATTCCTGCCCATGCAAACCAATCCAGGCCGTGCTGCTTTAAAAACTCTGCCTCATTCCACATCTCTTACCAAGATTTATGACAATTAGCTGCTGAATCCGTAATTAGCAAGTGGTAACAGATCAGCAGATGTATCCAGTTCTGGTGACACCTCTGACAGATTGGTGTCTGCTCCCCAAATCCCTGCAAGGCTTCATGTTTTCCCTGTGACCACTCTCCAGCCGGGTTTTGGCAAGGCTGTCTCAGCAGGGAAAGGGAGGGAGGGCTGGGGAAGAACAAGTTCTCACAAGCATGACAGGACCCATGCAGAACCATTAGACTTTGCAATTAAAAACGTGTTCTGGTCTTCCCCTGCATCACTGAGGGGAGAATGTAACAGTTGCTCTGCAAAGTGCCTTGAATTCTAACCTGGAGGTTTGGGTTTTTCTGCATGGGGGGTTTTGTGTGCTCAGATAAAGAGGGGGGGGTTATTTCCCTTCTCTAAGAAACATTTCAGGAACCTTTCTAGGGAGTAGAGAGCAGGAGGTGGGAGGAGGAGGAGGANTATGAAGCGCACTGCTAGAGAAAAAATAACTGGTGAAGGTCGGGGTTAGGTTCAGTCTTGTGTACAAGGTGACTCAGGGAGTTATGGCTGAGCCCCTATCACCCGGATTTCAGCCTAGCTGGCTGTCATGCCTGACTGACAGGAGCCACATTCAGATCATCTTCTGTGAATTTGTAACACAAACAGCACAGCTGCTCATTGCATTGATTGTATTGGAAGCCTGATTTGCCTGTAATTGCTCCAACTCAATATGCCATTCTACTCTGGATGACAGGATGGATGATGTACAACCTGAATTCAGCCCTGTGCCACTGCCTTGTATGACCCTTTTTTTGTTTTGTTTTGTTTCATTTTTCATTCAAAAACATACCTATTGCAGGATGACAGCTCTATCCAGGCTGTTCCACGAAAGGCAGCTATATTTCTGAATTTTTTGGCAATGTTGAAGTAGTACTTTGAGCTTGTACCTGGAAGAATTTATCCATAGCTGCAAGAGAGCCTGAGAACGCAATATAAAAGTTTATTGATTTTTTTTTTTTAATTGGAGGAAGAATGATTTATGTTAACTTAGCTGCTGGAAGAAGAGATGTTGGGAAATTATTAAAAACTACAATTTTTTTTCTTTTTTCTTTTTCTTTTTAGAGCTAGTAGAGGCAAAATTATCTATGCAATAGTGGTCACAGTAGTTTTGCTGCTTGTCTGGCTGCCTTGGGAGAGCTCAGTGGAGAATCCTGACTGATTTTCATGTTAGGTCTTACCAGAACTGTCCCTGCACATTTTGTCTGTGTAAATAAATAAGTAGGACCAATTGAAAAATTCCAGAAATAAAAGGAGACAGAGAGGAAGAGGAAGAAGAGGAAGAGGAAGAGGAAGAAGAAGAAGAAGAAGAAGAAGAAGAAGAAGAAGAAGAAGAAGAAGAAGAAGAAGAGGAAGA
>VXBB01011465.1:227753-245776 GCA_013399915.1 Illadopsis cleaveri
CAACAAAAGGAAAAAAAAATAAGAGAAAGTCTACCCTTTCATCAAGTGGAAAACAGATTCTTTTTTTTAATTTGATTTTGTTTCATTTTCTTCTCTCTGATGCTGGTGGTGTTGTAAGCCACAGAAAGTCTGCATAAGCTTTTATTATGTCTGTACCTCCCATCTCAGGTGTAAGAGAGCCAGGGTTGGTTCTTAGTCCCAATACAAATGACACAGGACAGCTCTCTTACCCCTCTCTGTAGAAGATTTTTTCTTGAAAATTGCAGTCTAAAACCAAGTCAGGCAGTTGGGTGACCATTGTCAAGCAGTGCTCTGAGTGTGCAACCTTCATTTGTTTAGAAGCACAAAGGTAACCCAAAAAAACCTTCACATACCTCTTGATCTCCACCTTGCACTTCCAAAATGCTGCCTCTGAAAATGTCTTTTCTCAGTGCCAATGTGAGTCTGGACAAAGATCTGTGAAGATACCCAGAGTGCATTTGTTTTAAAAGTAAGCTGGTCCCTTCCTCTCAATGATTTTGGACTTCTTGCCCCATTGTCCTTACGTACAAAACTGAAATTTCTGTGTCACCATCACTGCAGTTTCTGCAAGGACAAAAAGAGTTACCTAATTATCTTTGCAGATGTGGGGCTAAAGAGCTCAACTTGAGCTGTTCCATTTGACAGCCTGGGCCTTCCCTCTGGTTGGAGAATAATCTAGAAAAAGGAAATTTGTAGAAACATTTAATGTCTCTTTATATAAAACAACGAAAAAATTTCACATTTTTGTAGCAGGAAGCCTCTACATTAAAATTAAGGCAGCACAGAATTCAGGAATAAGCTGACCAGGAGACATCTTCATGGTCTGTAACTGCAACGTGTCATAAGCTCTGTCTTACCTAGTGATGGAGCTTTTCTCATCCATCCTCTTGCTGCTTTGCTTTTATACATATTTATTACCTTATCATAGCCAAACCTGAACAAAATAACCCCCCCCAAAACTACAATTCTTCTTTTTGCAAAGAATTTTATTTTACAGAATCAACCTCTGGTTTGTTAAAAGAGTTGTTTGCAAGATGACTAGATTAGATTAATTAGTTAATGTTTGTAAAATACTTTGAAGATTAAGAACACTATATAAGTGTTAAGTATTATTGTTATTATAATAGATAGAGAAGGTAGATAGCTAGATAGGTAAAGAGATACAGCAGCCAGATAACAATAATTATAATACTTAGCATTTCTATAGGGCTTTACATCTTTTGAGTGTTTTACAAACATTAACTAATTAATAGAGTTAAGCAGACAGATAGTAGATAAAATAGTAGGTAGATTGATAGATAGGAACAAATTTTGCCTTTGGATACATGAATAGTATATGAATAGTATATTCAATGAAAGTTCCATCCCACTGATGAGGGCAAAATTTGGTCCATAGACAAATTTAAAGGAAAATTAGCTAGTGTGATTCAAGGGCTGGGCTGGGATATTTTTTTTTTTTCCCCACAGACAATTTGTCTTCCCAGNAGAGTTAAGCAGACAGATAGTAGATAAAATAGTAGGTAGATTGATAGATAGGAACAAATTTTGCCTTTGGATACATGAATAGTATATGAATAGTATATTCAATGAAAGTTCCATCCCACTGATGAGGGCAAAATTTGGTCCATAGACAAATTTAAAGGAAAATTAGCTAGTGTGATTCAAGGGCTGGGCTGGGATATTTTTTTTTTTTCCCCACAGACAATTTGTCTTCCCAGTGAGTAGGTTCACTCTGGGAACAGAAAGTTCCCCTGGAATGATGAGATGAATGTATTAAACATGTCAAACTTCACAACGACACATTTTGGAATCAAAGCACATCGTTAAGATTAGTCACATCAGTGTCAGTGACTCAGCTTTGCAACATCTGAAATGATGCATCGTGCCTTTGGGAAGCCAGATGAAACAGCATTATCAGTGTGCTTGGGTTCATCCTGGTTCTTCACATTTTCATGAAAATGCAGAAGTGTGGCCTACTGATTGAGGAAAATACAGGGATTAAAGCCAGATGTGAGCATATTTTAGTTTCATTAAATAAATCTGATATTAATTAAAACAAAGAATAAGAATTATATAAAGATGCAAAGAATGGACATGACACTTGTTTCCTTTTAGCTTGTATCTTCTCAAACACTGATATGTTTCTGCAACCACTTATCCTGAAAGCTGTACAGAGATGAGGGAAAATAACTGCTGCTTTTTGAAATAGATTAATGTCCTGAATACCTTTAAGATGCAGCTGTCAGTGAGGTCCAGGTGTCCTAAAGCTTCTGGTACCTTTGCAGTAAAAAAGGAGGAGAGGAAGAGAGGCCTCAGCTGGGTTACTCCAGGCTCACTCTGCAGTATGGTCGCATCAGTGTCATTCTGCCCCTGAGTTTTTCTGAGGGCTTCTGATGTAACTCCAGCACTGTCTGAAATATCAGGGCTGCCTCTGCCTCTGGGGCAGTACCACCAGTGCTCTTTGCATCAGGCTGGGACTCAGCACTGCTTGGAATTGCATCCTGTGAACAGAGCTCTTATTTCCCCTTTACAAAGCTCTTCTGCCACTGGGTGTATGAGCACCATCCCAAGTCTCCAGGGCAAGCAGAACCACAGACCACAAACAAATCTTGATGAAACAGTAAAATAGAGAAGAAGGAGACACCTTCTGAACTCTTGGCTGCTGTGATGTAGATACCTGCACCTGGGTTAGACACTCTAGGCTTTCTTGACTGTCCACAGAGCAACAATGGCTTGAAAGATAAGTTGCATCTGCTTTGTATTTATGTCTCCATTATGATGAGATGGAACTGCCTCTTGGAAGCCTTGTTTCTCTCCACTGGCTGACAGTAAAGCCCAGATTAGCTCAGATGAGGCCAGCTCTGGTGTAAATAATTAAAGTGAGATGTGGTAGGCTGACCTTGGCTGGCTGCCAGGTGCTCACCAAGCTGCCCTATCACTCTCCCTCCTCAACAGGAGTGGAAGAGAAAATATGATTAAAAGCTCATGGTCAGGATAAGGACAAGGACGTCACTTACAGTCATGGTCAAAACAAGCTCGACTTAGGGTAATTAACTTATTGCCAAATAATCAGAAAGGGAAAATGAGAAATACAAACAAAACTAAAAACACCTTCCTCCCTTCTCCCTCAAAGTGGCCCAGGTGGATATCAAATAGGGGTTGGGACCAGTTCACAGCTCTTCATCCTTGCTACTCCTTCCTCCTCATGCTCTTGCCCCACTTGAGTCTGGTGTCTCTTCTATGAGCTTCTGTCCTTTATGAACTTCTCCAGTGTGGGTCCTTCTTATGAACTGCAGTTCTTCACAAACTACTCTGGCATGGTTCTCTAAGGTTTCACATGTCCTGCCAGGAAACCTGCTCTGTGTGGACTCCTCTCTATGGCCTGCAGTTCCTGCCTGGAGTCTGCTCCAGCATGGCTTCTCCACATCTTCCTTCAAGGCACATCCACCTGCACTGGGTCCTCCTCCAGCTGCAGTTGGATCTCTGCTCCACTGAGGACCTCCATGGGCTGCAAGGCGACAGCTGCCTCTCCATGGACTGCAGGAGACTGGAGCACGTCCTCCCCTTCCTTCTTCACTGAGCTTGGTGTCTGCAGGGTTGTGTCTCTTTTTTTTATTTTTTTCATTTTCTCCCATCTCCTGTGCAGCATTTTTTGCTTAAATATGTTATCACTACCAATGTCACCTCTGTGTAATGGCAGGTCTGTCCTGGAGCCAGCCCAAACTGGCTCTGTCCAACATGGATGCAGCTTCTGGTGTCCTCATGGAAACTCTTCCATCAAAACCTTGATGTGTAAATCCAATAAACCCATTCTAAACGTTCCTCTGCTTTCTTCATCTGCAAGATCTACCCAGTGGAGTTTCCCAAGCTCACCTCAGTCTCACTAGGACTGATAAAGAGGAGGTTTAATTGGAAATTGGTGGGAATGTCATTGACCAAAGTGACAAGTGGTGAGTCCCCATACAATGAAATAAGAAACAATGCAAGTTTCGCTTCAGCAGCACAATCTGTCAGAGGTGGGAAAGCCACTATAGTGAGGCATGTGCAGAAGGCAATCAGCCATCCTTCTAACTCAACCAAAAAAGGCAACATCCAAATCTGGGGCATAACAAACATTGTACAAAATAAATACTCCATCAACACAACCACCCTTTGATCACCTAAAAAAAGGCATAAAAAATTAAGCAGACAAGCAAGAGCAAGAAATAGTGGCAATGCCCTTTTTTTAACCAGGGATGGACTGTACACACCTTGGTAATTAAAGCTCATAGCTTCTTCTCAAGGAACTTGAACCCACGTCTCAAGTTATGGGTGAATATTCACAGTGCAAGGTTTCAAGACAGACCAGCTCTTGTTGGAGCAGTTTTATTTGTATAATATATTTCACTATTTCCTGTGTCATGGGGAGAATGATTTCTAGTTCAGTGGTTAGTATTCACCTGGAAGGGGAAGTCCTCAGTTCCTGTGCCTGTTTCTATGAATGTTTCTTGTATTTCTCATTTAAGTATTCATTGATGTGGATAATGGAAGCCAGGCCCTCTGCTCCCAAATGAAAGACTATACCACGAAGATACATAGTCATTTGCATAGCTTTGCCATCTTCCTGTTCCCATGAATATTTAATTAACCTATGCAAAGTGAAATGGTTTCAATAAGAGGAACTGAGAATGCCCTGCCCTAGAATATTCTTTACCCTAGTGGTTAGGGCAGTCAGGGAAGTGGAGAGACAAGTTCAAATCCCCTTAAGCAGAAGAGGGATTAAACCTGGGTCTTCCACAGCTTGGTGGGTATTCCCAGCACAATGTTATTGGTGAGAAAAAAAAGTAGCATCTCTGCTTCCTTTTCTTGCCTGAGCTGATGGAATGCCCTGCCAAAATGCTTATCACCCTGAAAGATCATCACAGAGTGTGACTGATACAATCTTTATTAGAAAACAAATTATTTCACCATGAACTTTGAAAGAAATGGAGTAAATGGTGTGACAACAAAATGGCTTACCACAAGGGAGCATACTCACACCTGCGTTATTTGTGATCTACACACAATGTCTACCAATCTATAATGACAGAAAAAATTAAATTTGCCAGAATTCAACTCCCAAGTCAAGGACCTGTCCCAAACAAAGGCCGTGACACCATCAGCACTCAAGCAGATCTCAGAATATCATATGACAAATTAATGAAATTACACTATGGATATGATGCTATCAGGTCTCTTTCTTCTTTAAAGTTCCAGGCCAAATAAAAAGAACAAAACAAAATTTTCCAAAGAGATGTGACTCAAAGTCCAGATTGCTTGGAACTGACATTGGACTACTTGCCTTTCCCCAGGGCACAGATAGAAAAGACAAAGTGTAAGGTTAACCTGTAATATAAATTACTGAAGAAACAACATGAATTCCAGACTGAAAGTCAGCACTGCAATGCCGCAAACCATGGCACTTGCATCCTGTTATCCAGTAGATAAATATTTATGTCACACATAAAAAAGCTCTGATATATCAGTACATATGAGGAGGTTAGATATCTTGTTGAATGGAAGTGATTTTTTTATGCATGCCTTCGGCCATCTGAGGGAAGCAATCTGTATCTCCTAGCTGGCATCACCTGACTGGAGAATGGATTAAAAAAAAGGGGGGGAAAAAAAGCAAAAAAGCAAATACCAACAGGAAGAAAAGAGAGGAGGAAAGAAGCAAAAAGCTTTGAGGCATGCTATTAAATATCCAGAATTCCCTGGATTGGTAAAATTCAATCAGTAATATGCCTGTTCCCAAGCTCAGTAAATTTTAGATAGATCTGGCTGATAAATTTCTATATCCTGCTAGTTTCAATTACTATGAAAAATTTATCTTCATCTTTTCCCACTCTTTTTCCATTTAAGCTCACTCTGAAAGTGAAAAAGAAACGAAAACCCAAAACTTAATTTTGATCATTTTGTATGAGACAGTCATTTATTGACAAAAGCCTCTCTATGTATTCAATTATCCATATTGACATCATATCTACTTGATGTCAACCCCTGTCAGTGGGGCTCTCAGGGGGCTGCACCACCCTCTCACAGCTTTGGAAATCCTTAAGCAAGAACATCTTCATGCCCAGTCAGCCCATAACACAGATTAAATGCAGAGCTGCATAAAAAACCCAGCAGACAGGCCAATCTTTGTCAACCCCAGCACAAACTTCACGGAGGTATTTTACAGCCAACATTCTTGGAGAGCGAGCACAGACTTGCGCAAATACGGATCTTGCCCGTTTAGGTTATGAGCTCTCTGGGGCAATGACTTTCTCTTCGGATGCAGGTATCCACTTCATAGCGCCAGCCCTGCTGTAATAAAGCTAATAATAACAGTAACAACAGCAATAACAATAATAGAAATAATAATAATTTCATCCAGGATGCTGCACAGAAGAGCTGAAGGGCAGCAGGTGCGTTGGGGAAATAATATAATACATCAAATCCCGCGCAGCGAGCGCATGAGCGTGTGATATCAAAGACACTACCTATGAAATTAATTTGCCAGTGACACTGCCTTGCCTACCATCCCTGGGCGTTGCAAGAATTAATTAATGCTTGCAAATCGCCTTGAGAACTTCAGAGGAAAAGGCGCGTTATGTATGCAAAGCCCCGCTGCCTTTCCCCGGTGCCGGCTGCACACCTGTGCCCATTGCATCATGTGCCGCCTCTGTCTGGTCGCCGAGCGCTGGCGGTGCTCCTGTGGCCTCAGCATGATTGATGGCTGGGGTGGCTGAGCACTGGGAGCTCTCCCCTGTCAGCAGGGAGCTTGCCTCCACACGCCCATGCACCATCAGCCTCTTCTCCTCCTGGCGCAGTTGTCAGGTTTCCCAAAACAGTGATTACCTTTCCCCAGAAACAAACCTCTGCCCTGACACCTCTCCCAGCTGGAGCCTTGCTCCTTTGTAAGGGTCTGTTCCCTACCTCCCAGGGCTGGTGTGAAACTTCATTCCTTCCTGTTTGTAAAACATGATCACTGTTACCAAATAAAACTTCATTCCTTCACGTTTGTTAAACGTGCCAGCGTGAGAGTGGAAGAATGGAGTGGTGCGTGTTCCTTTTTTCATGATCACTGTTACCAAATAATCATAGCCAAAGATGCCCAAGTTGTACCTCAGAGGTCACTACATCCCCCTGAGGGAAGGACACTGCACTGGAGGCGTTAGCAGGAACAGCTAGATGAGGCTTCTCCACCTTCAAAGTGGCCATCCCTAATCTCAGAGGACCTGAACGTGTCTGCAGGCCACGGCAGCTGTTCTGAAGGGAGATGCAGAAACCTTATGTCTGCAAGCCCAGTGCTGAGGGGACTTTGAGTTACCAATTTCTTCTTACACTGAAAATAAGTCCCATTTGCAACAAATAATTACTTATAATGAAGTAAAATCACATCTAAATGCCCCTTTCTTCTCTTTCTAAATCCAATGCATTGTTTTAAAGCATTAACATCACTTGGTTTTGTGGGATATTTTTTTAAATGCACATATTTAGGCTGAGTTTCCACGTTATCCTTGACAGCCCTCTTCACAGTAGAGCAGCCCTGCTTGTATTTTCCTCAAAACAAGTGGAGAGAGGCCTCTTGTTTCCAGCCACTGCTCCCTCCTCCTGGCTATACGGCCATGCCATAGCTCCACAGGTGCTGGAAAGCAGTATCCTTCTGTTGCTGAGTGATTTTAAGCAGCAAACATTGGCAGCCACCTGCCTTGCCCTGTTCCAGCTGCACTCAGCAATGTGTGGAGGGCAGGGAAGAAGAAGCAGGAAAGCAATGTTTTTTCTCTGTTTAAGAGAGAAGTGGTGGGCTCACTAAATAAACCTCCAGCCTTTCTCAGGACTACTGAGTGGTGAAACCCAAAATATATTCCTGCTGAATCTGAAGATCCCAGTCACAAAGTCAGAATCAATTATGAGATGTAATCTTGCCCGTAATCTCAGGTTCTGTTCAGAGAGCACTGACTATGAGATCGATATTAATAAAAGGATCATACGAAGAATTTCCCAAGACTACAGTTAAAAATTATGTCAATGCTTCACACAGGCTTTTCTTAACCCACAGCAGAAGAGATTTATTTGAGAATCCTTTCTTTGACCAAAACCCCCATACCCATGTCGTCTTCTCATAAAAATCAGTGTTTATTTAATATTAAAAAGTGTTGCATGTTCACAGTGCTGAGGGAACTTATCAGTGCTCATGGAGACTACAGAATCACAGAATTTATGGGGTTGGGGAGATCCCTGGGGATCATCTTGTCCATCTCCTCAGCAAGGCAATATCTTGCAATGTTTTACAAGATCTTCTGAGGACATAAACTTATTCTTTCTTTCTTTTCCTTCATGGTTGGCTTCTGTCAAATGCTTTCAGCTTTTTGTTTATTCTATTTCTGCTCTAGATTTGTCTTTTATGAGTAGTCTGTTTAAAAATTATTTTGCATGCAATAAGAAATTACATTATTTTCTTTTTCCAAGAGTCAGAATTGTTCCTTCAGATTGTTTCATTTTCCCCTTTCCCCACCTCCAGAAAACCTGGTGTTCAAAAAACCCTCAATTTTCATGTAAGCAATGATTCTGGTGGATAATTAGAATTTAATTTCTCTGACCAGCATCCTCAGGGGCATTCAGATGTTTTCTGCTTCACCATTCCTGTTTCACACAAACAGGAGTAATCTCTTTCCTGCTCTACCCAGATGTTGGAAAGCTGAGTGCTCAAAAGCATGCTCAGCTCCTACAGTGGTTAGTCAGGGCCCTCAAGGGAGAACATCAGCACTCAGTGCAATCTCCCTTTGGCTTTCCCCTTCACCCTGCCTCCACCTTTTCCATGCTTTGCATGGGTGCTTGGGTTCTACCTCCTCTGAAGAGCTTCAGCTCAGCCCATTCCATACCCAGAGGCAACTAATAAAGGTCAATCTCAGATATAATGAAAGGGGACAATGAGGCTGTTCTGGCCACTCCTAGTTTTCCCCACTGCTTCTCACGAGCTCTGCAGGTTCTTCTGGTTCCTCCACCAGGCCTGAATGTCAGGGGGAGGCTGTTCCCACCACCATCCCCAGCTGTTCTTCAACAGCCGTGTCCTTTGAAAATGTGCATAGTTATCATGTTATTTCAAAATACCAAAGGTCACATTACCTTTCCTTTTCCCTTCCTCCCCACTGGAAAACAAGGGAAGGAGCGATGACTGAGTAAACAAGAAGGAGCAGGTTTTTGGAGAGTCCCTGCCATGAGGGACTGGGGAACTCCACCAGACTGGCCTGTTGCAGTCACCATTCCCTTTCTCCCACCTCACCCTGCAAATTAAAGTTTCAGCGGTCTGAAAGAGGTTTAGTGCAAAGCATTTTCCCTACATCTGTGTTGGCCCTTTTGTCACAGAAATCTGGTTAGATGTCCAGACATTCATGAGACAACAAAAAGCTCCATTTTTCCTGCATCTTTTACTCAAAATTCCATGCTGGAGCCATAGAACTGATTTTCAGCAGTCATATTAAACCACAGGAGGCATTGCAAATCACATATGGGAGGGTTTGGGAAATAAAGATATGTGTAAGCCACAGACCACCCCAAATTCTTGATGACCCTCTGCCAAAAAAGGAATCAGAGCTGTCTCAGGTTCCTCCTTTTGCAGCCCACTATGCAGGAAGGCTCCTACTTACTTTTTCTGCGATTCCTGTGAGGTATGTTGGCCCTGAAGGATGAGAACTGCAGTTCTGTTTAGCAATTGCATCATGTTAAGTAGAAGGTCTACCTCACTCCCTCCAGCTCACTGAGCTACAGGCTGAGTAGAGCTGGGCCCTTAAGAAATACTTTTATGGGACTTCTGAAAAGCAGGTGGTCCGACACACAGAAAGCACATTAACACTAATGAAGATAAAAAATTTCACAGGAAGATAATTGTTTGCCTAGCAGCTGAATTTATTTCGTTCTCAAGTTGTAATTAAGGGAAAAGTTGCAGTTTAGAATGCAATCTGGTTTTCCCTCTTTTTTTTTTTTTCCTTGCCTAATAAGCAGAGCAAGAAGTTGATTCATTTTTATCTACAAGGGAGAAAGGTATCATTTTACCCACACCTGATTTAACTGAAATGAGTAGAAGACAGATAAACAGCTGGAGAAACCTGAGAAAAACCCACTGAATTCAATTTACCAGAATCTTGCATGCCTGGGAAAGAAAAAAAGAAAGAAAGAAAAATAAATAGAAACAAAAAGTGAGGAGTCAGCCATGGACAAGAAAGTTTATATCTTAAGATGTTGGATAATTAAAGTTCTTTTTCCAACAGCAAGTAAGGATGAGAAATTTCTAAGAATCCAACTGTTCTAATTGTTACTATGATTTACTGTGTGTGTGTGCAATGTTTAGGAGTTGTACACTTAGCAGTCCAGCGGTCACACAAAACTTAAGGATGTCAAAAACCAAAACTTGTCTCAGATCACTGTGAGCTGCTCAAAAGAGCAAAGAAACATGGAAGAAAAAGAAAGAGTCTGCTCTGGAAAGGCTGCAATCGAAGCAGAAGGCAGGCAATGAAAAGCAATCCTTCCTTCAGGATAAAGACAAGGAGAGAACAGGGAAATACTGAATAAATGGAAATTTTCTTATGAAATATGTGTCAGGTTCTTGTATATGTCTCTACTGTATGAATTAATTTTGTTAAACGAGGAGCAGGGACAGTCTGATGTATCAAAATTGCAAGGAAAGTTCATTGGATGGGACAGAATTGCAGAAAGATAAACATGTTTCCAGGCATAGAAAATAGCATTTATCTCTGCAACAACTTGACATTAAGTAAAAAGTTTGCATTATCATTTTGGATTTTGTATCATTTAAACTCAGTTAAAAACAAACAAACAAACAAACAAACAAACAAAAAAAAAAAAAAAAAACCCAAACCTGTTTTTCCTTTAAAATAATCCACAATATTTGTGCACAGATCTCAGAATGTATTCAAGTGTACAGATTAAACAGGGAGAGACGTCTGAATACCTTTGAGAATCTGGACCTCATGTTCACTTTGTTCTGATGAGTGTTAAGGTCAGACTGCTGCAAGGTTATTAACATTGACCTCCTGGATACATCTGCAGGTTTATATGGAATATGACATTTTCTGTACCAGTGACTGGGCTCAAATGCATCTGAAAAGATAACAGTCATTTACATGAAAAGGAAGAACTACCTACCCATCTTTGCTTTTATTGAGTACCTATTCTTTATTTCGCCAAGTTTAGATCTTTAAGAAAAGATTTATCTTCCCCTTCCTTTCTCCAGCCACCTGGAAAAGCCTCCAACTGTTTCTTGGAATCTTGCTAAATCTTCAGGACAGCAATTAGTGAGACTGAGGTAACCTGGGAGCAAATCACAGGAGCCAGGCAGGAACATGCCGTCGTCCGATGTCGCAAACGCAACTGCACAAACAGACCGGTGTGAGTTAAACTGCCCCAACCACTTGTCCCACCACTGAATATTTCACATGTTCCTTCCCCTACCTTCTCCAAAGACCCCAAAGCATGAAATTATCTGGACACAGGCTCAGCTTTTGCTGTCAGAACTTCCTTCTAGATTGTGAGCCTCAGAACAAATGAATAGGTTGGTTTTCTGAAAGTGAACCAGGTCAGATTTTAACAATTAATTAATACTTAATATAAGTTGATGGGCACTTGTAAAAGATTAAAATTATAATTATTAAAACAATAGTGATTTATTATTTTCCAGAGATATTTTTTTCTGAGAAACAATTCCTGCTATAAAAGTTGTTTTTTTCCACCTTCCTCCCTAATCTTTCAGGTATTTTCTGTCTCTCTTTCTGTGCTTTCTGTTCGCCCATGTAGAGTAGCAATTTTTGGCACATCAAGCACATTAGATAATTATATGTCAGTTGAGAAACTCTCAGCTTCTTGTCACTAGTCTATAAAGCTCTCTGTAATGTTGTAATACAATATCGCTGATATCTCAAGGAGATAACATGTTAAGTGTCTACTGGCTATATAATTTGAACCAAAAGTTAACAAAGAGAACTGATCTTTCGGTAAACATACAGTATATTTTTGTCATCTCTTCCTGATAGTGGTTTTGATAAGCAGATTTAGATGTGGTGTTATCATCTGATTGCTTTTGCAGTGTACTTGCAAGACAGGGAACTCCTTCATAATTCCTCAGACAGATGGTTGAGAGGAATTTCCCAAGTACCCACAGATCAAAGATTGTTCCCTGTAAATGGTGATGGTTGCTGATAGTACAAATCCACCCAGACATTTCATTCTTCCTGATTCTAAACACCCTTTCACTTCTCTCTGCCCAGTGTGGATTCCCATTAGATGGGAAGAACAATTTTAAGCAATCAAGAGTCGGTGTGATAACCTTAGATTGCTCATTAAGGACCAGGTTGTGAATGAGGGGTAGATGACAGAGATCTGTGAAATCAAAGAGGCATGGAAATCATGAGCAATTGTTCTCAGTCTTTTCCAAAATGAGAGCAAGGGGACATCAAATGGAACATGGAAGAGACGGGTTCAAAACAAACAAAGGGAAATGATTCCTCATACAATGTATAATTAAGCCATGGAACTCTGCCACAGGATGTTGTGGATGCTGTAAATTTACATGGGTTCAAAAAGGACTGGACAAGTTCATGAAAGAAAAATTCTTCAAGAGCTATTAAATACAAAGACATTACCTCTGGCTCCGGAAGACGCTGCAATGCAAATCTCAAGATGTTGTGAGAGTGCTCTGAGGAAGTCTCACTTTGCTATTTTGCTTTTCCCCAAGCATGTATTAAATCTTGGCCCCTGTCAGAAGGAGGTACGTGTGTTAGATGGATCCATGTATAGCTGATACAGCTCTTTTAGTGTCCTTGTTTCACACAGCTGTCTTATTCGGGGAGCAGATCAAGTGATGGCCACACCATACAATTCACTTTAAATGCTCTTTCTCCACTTAGACTAGTAAGTAATCTGAAAATCAGTGTACTGCTAAATACTTTTCTTTTTAGGCACTTTAGCTTCCCAATTTTCTGCCTGGAAGGTACAGAAAATTGAAGCTTTCTGGCTGACTCAAGAGAGGAGGACACAGTGGGCTCTAGAGACACCTCTCCTCCTCACACTCCAGTTGTTGACATGGGCAGGCTTGTGTAAAAAAGTGGGGTGTCTCTCTCAGCTCTTCGCCTCTCTGGGGTGTCTAAATAACCACGTCAGCACTAAACAGCTAGTGATTCAGAAGCAGAAACACACATTTGGGATGCTTGACTATGTGAAAATTGGCTGGGAAATCCCCCAAGTTTTTTATTCCTGTTACTTCTGGCACTTGGCAAGCCTACCAGTGCCTCCTCAACTAGAACATTGGCTGATACTGAGGAAAAGTGGAGAGAAGTTTAGGAAAAGTGTCTCCATCCTTAAAGCACTGCCTGATGCTCCCCTTGATAGCCTGTCCATTTGAAAGGAGGGAAAAATATCCCCTCCTCACTACCATTTATTAGCAGCTGGGTTTGAGGAGAGTTAGTAGAGGGAACAAGTCCTGTCCTGCACTGGAATATTCCTGCATCTGCCCAGGCCAAAGCCCTCATTAGCCAGCCCCTGGGTCCCGCAGGCTTAGCCATTTTTGTGGGCTAAATTAACATTTTGGTGGTGAGGAGCCAAAGAGCCACTGCAAAGTGAGCTCTGGCTGCTGGATGAACACCCCCATCCCATGGGATCTAACAGCTGAAGAGGAAGCTTAGCTCCAGGGCCATTGCAGGTGCCCCAAACTGAGCACCCCAAAAGTGTGGAGGCACTCAAAAATTAAAATCTCCACTGCAGGATTTAACCTGGGTTTCAAGAGCCTTTCCTTTCCCTTCCCAGAACCCCTAAAAAGCCTTTTGGGCAAGGAAGGCAACTCTTCAAGCTCCACAGGTATTATTATTATTTGGAAGCTTGTTTTGTGTTTGGAGTTGGCTGCTCCTTGGGTTCACCCAGGCAGTTTAGTGCATGCATGCCGAGGTGTATATTGGATGTGCCTAATAGCTGCAGTAGGTGGAGAGGGAGGAAGCTGTGATCCAAATGATGGGAACTCCTGGAGGGAGTTGTCTTGCCACTGGCATGCTGTCAGCGTGCCAATAAATAAGAAAGTTGAGATGATCAGAGGCAACTATCTAAATAAACTAGGGTGAAAACTCCCAGCCTGCGTGGCAATCAGGCACAGGAAACTCATTCAGCAGCCATCCAGCTTCTTCCCATGGTTCAGGTTTGGTTTTCTATGAAACATGAAATAGGCAGAAAATATCCCCATGCCCAAAAAAAGCCCCTATGGCTGTTGTCCTTTCTGTCATGCCATTGCTGCTGCCAAACACCTCTCAGAGGATTAGTAGTGGGAAACATGAAACGAGAGGTGATTCACAAGCTCTTTGTGTGTCAGTTTGCAAGCACAAAAATTTGCCGCTGAGTAGCACTATCCCAGTTCTGGAAGAGAAAGGGTTGCTCCTTAAGGTGTTGCAAATCAGTCACAAATTCACTGATGTTGTAGTGCTCCTGATTTCTTCCTCGCACAGGCACAAACTTGCTCTCAATGGCTGTGAGGAAACCAACAATAAGAGGTAGGAAGATATAGAAATCACCTATTAATGCTACATGGGCAGGTAACGTCCATAGCTGGCTGATCAAATGCATAGCTGGCCTTTTAATATGTATAAATTTAAATTTTATATAATATTATATAATTACATAATATTTAATATAAAAAATTTAATACAAAAATACATCAATATGTAATATGCATAAATATGTTTTAAAATGTACAAATGCATAGCTGGCTTTGACCCCTGTTCAAAGCCTCAATATGCTAATAGGCAGTGAAGGAGCTGAATTTTCATCTCTTACTTTTTACCTAGCAAAGCTAGAAATGCAGAGATTACTCTGGTCATCAGTGACTTCTGTGTTCCACTTTTGGATGAAATGTCCAAAGAAGACAGAATGACTCTGTATTTTAACTTTTAATCCATCAGAGCGGGAGACACACATCTCTTCCAATGAGAATGGGAGGGCCTGAAAGAGAGTTTCCAAGATACCAAGCGAGTGTTTCAACTGACTGTTGGAGATGTAGTTCATGGACTGACAAGGAGCCTGTGAAACCTGCTTTAATCCCAGTATCTGCCTCCAAATCTGGAGTTTGGCACCTGGCTTCCAAAAAGAAAAGAGCACAAAGCCTCACACCTACCCTTGGCTTTCCTGCCCTCAGACTGGGTTTTACCTTATGCTGTCACATGTTAAACCCTTTCAGAAGTGCTTGATGCCCAATGCATTGCATAAGAAGCTTACTTGTCTAAATTGGGCAACTCCATATCAACAAAGCTCTCAAGAATGGGAAGCTGCTGAATTCTGAGCTGTGATAGGTAAGACCTTTGGTAGATGTAGATCTTTGATGCCATGCCAATGACAGACGGGCTGAAATAGTTTAGAATAGAAAAGAGCTTTAATCCTTATTCATGGATATCCAAGATCTTTAATGTCTGCAGCCTCTCTGAATCAGTTTAGTTTACTTAGAGCACAACTAAGATGCATTTGATCTGCTAAAGCTCCCAAACTTCTTGTTCCTCTGTCAGGCTGTTTATCACATTTTACACATGAGAGTTCTGCTGTCTGTCTATCTATCTCTGTCCCTCCCTCCCTCCAGCTGAAAATCACCTCTCTCCAGGAAATAGTTGAATCAAATACATTCAATGTTCCCTCTTCTTAAGTGTATTAAATATGCCAAATCAAGTATCATAAACACAATCACAAGACTTCTGAGTTCAACTACTAACCCTCAAAGCTATGTACTAATGACAGATGGTTGGTGAATTAACCAGGCTTCCCCAGTCAAGTGGTGGCATTTGCAGACTCGTCAATAAGACCCTGAGATTCATATGCAGTAATGATTTTGCAAAAAAACACACACCAAACAAAAACCCCATCAACAAGCCCCACCCAAAGTATCTTCATCTTCACCAGATTTCAACAAAAAACTGCTAAAGCTCTTTGGTGATTTATGGAGCTGGGAAAAACAACTTGCATTGGATGTTTAATAACAGCTTCACTTGGATATTATCAATATGCATAAACACAGAAAGTCTATATATATAAATGACTGTATATTAAGTGACATATAGGTAAGAGCTGCTTGAATGATCAGAGAAACAGAGAATCTGCTTTATAAGAGGAGACAAAAGCATGGTCTAAGAGTCAAAAGCATAGAGTGCCCACATCCAGCTGTCCCAGCTCTGCTGAGAACCAGAATAGAGCTGACAGTGATTTGTGGGGCCCTAAGTCACCTCACTGCACCCCAACACATTGTCCTACACAGGCATATCAGTTATTCACTGGTGTCTTTAGTGCCACATCAATGCAACATGTCTGAGCACAGCTTGCTGACTTTAAAATACTCAGCAACAAAGGATTATAGAAGTGTCCTGTATAAATACATTGGGGCATGAACAAGGGAGAGTAACAAAAGCTCTCAGAGCTAATGGCCAATGCTCTCACCAGAACCAATGGTATTTAATGGTATTTAATTTTATTTAATGTACAAGATTACAATTAAAACAAGGTCTATAAAACTTCAGTCATATAAGGAGAACAAAAAAGACAGCAGAAGTTTTGGAATTATCAGCTAGTGAGAGGTATTGGTGTTATGACTGCCTAAAAAGTGCTGCAACACACAGATATATTGCATGTCCTATTTACTCTGGAACAGTAAACACTCCTCCAGAATGGCATGTGTACTTCACTGCATCACTCAGAGCAGGGTTTCTATGGGGGAACTTCTTTTCCACACTGAGGGATAACAGGGGTGTCAGAAATTCTGGGGTCTTAACACCAGCTGCGAATTTCCAGGATTTATAGTACCCAGTTAGGAGATAACACTGGCATTCTTGTAATGTTCTTATTTCTCTTCGAGATGTTCCTCCATGCTAGGCTGTGAGGCTGACCAGAATTTTCTTGCTCCATGGAATAAATTCTTGTGGAGCGGACAATGATCACTGTGAATACCAAGCCAGTGAGGGCAGACACTTTCCATAGGAATGTTCTGCTCTCAGGCCCACATCCAGCATCTCACAACAAACACAACAAAGATCTCCAGGGGTTGGTCTTACTCATCAAATCCCAGTTTTTGGCTGCTGGGTCTACCCAACCTCAAGATCTGTGTTCCCACTGGGAACTTCAGGACATTTGAGCATGACCAGCTTCCATCTGCCCTCACCTACATCCTTCTGAGGACACAGCTCAAGGGCTCTCAGCTTGAATTCTCCTGGGCTCTGTGTCTCTTTGCTATGTAAGTGGTGGAAAGGTTTGCCTGGACCTCAGGAAAGGAACTGTGAAAAGGACTCTGTGCAGGGACTATCTGTGCTGGAGGAACTTTTCGCTCGAGCCTGCCCTAATAAGAGGTTTCACTTCCAAGCAAAGTGAAATCAGGCTTTAACCCAACTTCTGCCCAGCTGAATAAATGAGCTCAGGCTTAAATGATATCCCAGAATGGGTGAGGGTTGGTTTTTTCCCTGCATGGATGATCAAGCATTTTGGATTACAGTTTGGGTACCTTGTTTATATACAGGAGACAAATCCTAAGATAATATGAAAAGTATTCTACCCAAGAAACTTGAAAATGTAACTTAACTCAGAAGCTGACATCAGCTTTTATTTTTTAAAAGTTATTTTTACCGCTAAATCTTAGATGTTCAGGTTTGCTGAGAAGAGCTAGAGTTCACTTTCTGTAACAGAGAAAGGGCAGAAATAAGCTTGAGACATGGGGAAGTTTTTCATTAACATATGTTTAGTATTTCAGATATTTGAATACCGCTAAAAATTCAACAGAATGCTTTTTTTGCTGACTTTTAAAATTATTATTTACAGTGCTATAAGAGATTATTTTGTCATGAAAGACTGTGCTGATCTGGTTTTTCCCCAGTTGTTGAATCTGGGGTACATTCTAATGTGAATGTCTGAGAGCCAGAAAGGAGTAACAGTTAGAAATGCATTATTTTATATTCCTTATTGTACATAGGGGAGGGGGA
>VXBB01011465.1:245880-283190 GCA_013399915.1 Illadopsis cleaveri
AAAAAAAACCCACAAAAAAACACCACAACAAAAACCAAAACCCCAAATCCACACATAAAGTAAGATGCAAAAACAGTCACAACAAATAGCTTTAAAAATAGTTTGACCATAAATAAAAATCTATCATGACCTTAATAAGAGACCCACTTTTCCAGCCACCCCCTTTTTAAAATTCTCAGTATTCCCATACTACGATTTTTTAAACTGTCTATATTTTAACTTGCCTCTTTAAGTGTGTACAGAGTGTACACATTTTTTTTTTTCCCTAATGTTCAAAATTAAGACCCTCTGTATGCCTTCCATGCCGAAGTTTATAACCTCAGCCAGCACAAGTCCAGTGCAGAAAGATCTACAGCCTCTAGGCAGAGTGAGGAAGCTCTTTAAAGATGAATCATTTTCATAAATGAGTGCAGAGGGAGGTCAAGCCAGGGGACACAGAAGGTTACATGTGTGGCTGAGATAAGGCCTCATTCATCCACTTCTTACTGTCAGGTCTTGATGGGTGAACATTGCCTTGAGCTCCCATAAAACATGTTGTTTGCAGAAAACTTGCAGGTGGTTCATAAAAAAGTCCAAACTGTTACCAAGAAATTTATCTCTCAACTGCTGGATCTGTTTATAATAGAAGTGAAGGATCTCATAGAGAAATTAAGCATCAGAGACTGACTTATATTGGCTTGCCAGACTGAAAAACCCAACCTGCCTTCCAAATGCTGCACTAAAAATGTCAAAGCAATTGTATTGATGACATCTTGACAAGATACTGCACACGACTGTTAAAAATACAACAACAACAACAAAAGAATGTTGCCTGTTTATGGAAAATTTTTCCCTGGGGAAGGGATGTGGGTATTTAAGAGAGTTTTATGGAGGAAATTCAATCAGTTCTCCCTGAAACATTTGATTTTAGAGACTGTCAATCTTGTATTACTCTGGTGCCCATTCTAAAGGCAGTTTTTAAAAGGGTGTCATTGTTTCTCCCTGTGTTTCAAAGTGGATATTCAGATAAAGCTGGGTTGTGTTGGCAGGGAGAAAAGTTGAGGGTTAAAATGAATGTAGGAGGCACCATAGAATGGACAGTTTGATGTTGTGGTGGATATTTATCCACTGAGGGCCAGATTTGAGACCTTTTGAAATCAATAAAGCCTCTCTTCTGACTTCACTATACTTTTAGCTCCAAGGAACTGTGCAGAGACCTCCAGCTGGTTTCACATAAACTACCCTGGAGCCATCAAATAGTAGCAGCTTTCAACATGTACCAACCTGAAAAGTGTTCACATTCATGTTCAAAAGTCCCTCATACTCCCCTCTCTCCTCCACACAAAAATACAAAGTTAAGTTTTCTACATTCTCCTGAACTTGCTCTCCCATGCTTTCGTATTCATAGATTTTTGTGGCCCGAAGGAGCCATTATGATAATCTGGTGTGACCTCCTGAAATCAATGTATCAATGGGATTGCACCAACATTATGGGAACAGTGTTTGGCCTCTAGACATCCTGTCATATAGAGACAACACTGAATGAATTAAAATGGGAAAGGGCATTCATCAGGAATTATATGCTTTGGGGGTTTTACATGCAACATTCAGCCACACTCGGGGCTTTTTTACTGGAGTCAAAAGAAGAAAAATAGTTTCCCCAGAAGGATCTTTGCATAACTTGTGTGTGTCCATCTCAGTGCTGTTGCTGCAGTTTCTGGGCAGAACATGGCAGGAGCCCCAAGTTTTAGTTAATGTCTTCTTAAAGGTTTTGATAAAAAAATTAGTTCTTCACTATGCATTGTCCCTTCCAGTTCTTTCTCACCAACTTCTCTTGCAAGTGAACTTCCCATAATCTGTGTGCAATGCCCATGGGGTGTCACTCTACCCAGCCACCTGCAAGGATGTCACTGGTACAGCACAGGTCTGGTGCTCCATCCTCAATGAGTTGCTGAAATATCTTGTGCACCATGCAGGGCTTCCCCACAGATTGGTGCAAAATACATCCTCACACAGAAGGGTCAGCACTTGGTGTTGGGTGTAGTAACCCATACTGCCCATTTCTAAGGGTGAGTGTGGTGCCATCTAACTCAAATCCCCTTAAAACTCAGACTCCCCTTAAAAACGCAACCTCAAAGTATGTTGTCACACGACAGAGTCTGAAATTGTACTGGGTCAAGGTTATTTCCAGGAAATTGCTGTAATGTCAATAAAATAAAGCCTCATGTTAACAAAAATCTGAGAATCCCAAAGCATACGGGAACCCTTGGTCCATCAGATCCATCTTTCACTTCCAACATCCCCAGACCAGCATTAATGATTTTAATAGGGGCACCTCCACTTCTACAACCCAGAGCAGCTCTCGCTCTCAGAAAGTGTCAATGACGATCACAGGACTCCAGATACAATGTAACTGCTTCTTAATTAAGGGAAATTTAATGAAAATTGCTGGTAAACAAACATCAGGTGATTATAGGATGACATCTCCCCACAGATTACTGAGTAATTGAACTTCTCTGACCCAAAAGGAATTTCCATGAAACTTGCAGCAAGGCTTAGAAGACGGAGGTAATTAGGTCTTCATTCTCTGCAACTTTTAGTCTTTTTTTTTTTCTTCACTTCCAAGCGTACAGAAATTATCAGTGGCTGCATCACCCCTAGCACATTAAGTCCCACTTAGAGAGAGATGGTAACTTCCCTGGTTCCCCACAGCTGCTCATCTTCCTTCAGCTGCTGACAAGCTTTCATTAGCTTCAGCTTTGAAACTCCAACAGCAGTGAGGTAAAACTCTCCTCATCACGTCCACTCCTCTGCAAGATCTGCCCTTTGAAAGCTCTGAAAAAACAAGCAAACAAAAAAGCACTGTACTATAAATATAATTTCCCATTCCAAATCCACCATGCTGGAAGTGAAAATTTTGCTAAAAAATATTCTCTGTATGCAACTGGAGTAAAATCCACTGCGGTTTTAAAGGACAATCAGCCCTCCCGATGCAGCAGCATTTGTTAATATTATTTGGATTATAAATTTTTCTATGAGAACAACCTGATTTCTCAAAATCAAGATGTTTCTTGAGAGCTAGTTGACTGTGCTAATATTCTTGTTGGCAATATTTCAAGAAGACCCCAAGATTTGAGAAGTTTGACCTTTTTCTTTCATTTGTTTGGGTTTTTTTTTTCTTTTCTTTTATTTTGTTTTCCTTGTTTTGACTTTTAATATTAACATTTTGCAAGTAGTCTTCATCAATTAGAATGATGGTGCACAACAGTACAAGACGTTTCATGTTCTCTGTTATTTCTATGACTATGTGTGGGCATTACCAAGCCAAAGTAGTTCATAATGGGATGGGAGAGTAAAGAGGCAAGGATTTCATGAGGGCTTCCACCCTGACTCTTTGCTGTGACAACAAATATTTCTAGGTCATCCTTGGCAGATATGTGTCTAACTTGCTTTGGAAAACCTCCAGTGGTAATGATTCTTTATCCCATTAAGGTTGTGTTGTTCCTCTCCCTGGAATTAGAAGGATTTTTTTTAATGACTAACCTAAAACTCTTCCCATTGCAAATTAAGCCCATTCCCTCTTGTCCTACCAGCAGTGGACACAGAGAACAATCGATCACTGTCCTCTTTTAAAAACCCTATTATATGTTTGAAGACTCGTAACATGCCTCCCTTCCTTCACTGCTTCCCTAGACTAAACAAATTCAATTCCTTCAACTTTTCATTATAGGTCATGTTTTCTTAAACCTCTTTTCCTTCATGTTACTCTCCTCTGGATGCTTTCCAAATGGTTTATTACTTTTTTTTTTTTTTAAAGTGTGGTGGTCAGGACTACATACCTCAGGCCAGCTGAGTCTCCACCTGTGCCAAATGGTTCAGACTAACGACCTCCCTTTTGATAAGTGTTTCTGTGTTTCCTTTAAAACAGATTGTCTTTCCATTCCATGAAATATCACAACTTCTGATTACCAAAACAAATTCTGAAATATTGGAATTTCCCACACAATGGGAGTCATTTCTTCTGTTTGGTTCAGCTACGTTTTGTCGGAGTCCAGGGCATTCCTCTGGGTGCCCTGGATGGTCACAGACCTCGGCAGAGAGGCCTGGGACCAGAGAAAGAGGGTTTGAATCCTGGACAGGGGAGTCTGTCCAGTGGGGTTGGCTGGCACAGAGCCCAGGAAGATACAGGCTTTGATTTCAGTCCATGAGAAAAACTTCCAACACAGAGAGGAATTACAAGTCACAAATGTGTGAAAGACAGTAGTGTAGCTAACCACCGGGCTGGAAAATTTTGTAGTTTTGGGATTCTTAGAATGGAGCTGAATGGAGAACAAGATGAAGGTTTTAGGGCAGTGCCCTGGGTTCTTCTTGTTCTCCCTTGGCATCCATCTTCTGCAGTGACGTGGGCACAAAATAATGTAAGGAGATTGGGTCAAAGTAGAGGTGACCCTTTTAGTATGGGTGATAGGCATTGGCACAGAATTGTAAATAAGACACACGTAATTTTCTGTATAAGAAGTAGCGACCTCCCATCGTGGGGGAGAGTCACCCTGTGTCCAAGCTGCTGTGAAGATCTTGGCTGGGCACAGAGAAATTTATAAGATAAGAAATAATAAACAACACGAGAAACCTTGAACAACAAGGCCTTGAAGACTCCGTTTCATTCTCGCATCAGGCTCAAAGCCTTCAGAGGGAAAAAAAACTCACTCGAACCACCCGAACCACCACCTGAAATCTCGGGTGAGAGAAAACATAAACCCGACAACGTTGAAAGTGTTCTTGAAGTTAGAATACATGATACCTTGGAGTATTGGAATCCACACAGCTTAAATATTTGCGTGGAGAGCTTTTTATCTGTAGACTTCATATTGTTTTATGAGCAGAGTTTCTGCATTATGTTATGTGAGGTGGAAAGAGGTCAAACCAAAAAAGGACCCATCCATTCATCAGGTCACATCACAGGGCATCCTCTTCCCTCAGGTACCCTGTCATGCAGATGACATTCACCATATGAGGAGAGAAGCAAACAGCTGCTCAATCCAAGTTTAGGAATTCTTAGTGACCCACCCACCCTAAAAAACACATGCAAATATGTATTAAATGCTCTATATTGGTTTAGCAGGAGGATTCTAAAAATCTGACAGTTCCCTCTACTATCAGAGGGAGCTAATAACCTAAAGCAGCTTCTGTCCAAAACATACACTTTGAGTTAAAATCTATGCAAATCTAGCCTTCCCTTGTGTTTGAGCTCATTGCTCTAAGACTTTGGAGGTTTGGATCCTGCACCCAACTCTGTTTCAGGGATTGACTGTTGGGTGATTCTGAATAAATCACTTCCCTCTGCCTCAGTGCCCTATCTGACAAATGGAGTTGCCATGCTGTTCCTCCAGCTATTCCTTCACACTGACTCATGAGATTCTCTAAAGAAGAGGTAGATATTTTACTGCTATTATAAAGGAAAAGCAGCACTGTAAAAAAGTGACAGTAGATTAACTTTTATGGAGAATAGTGTCTCCCTTGATGAAATGAAATCAAATGTGTCTGAGACAGAATGGAAAAATATGGAACATGACATTCAGGAATGTCCCTTGCTCTCCTAAAAGTCTGCAGTAAATGAGACCCTGACGTGAGTATTTAAACATAATAAAAATATCCGTCTGACTGGAAAGAATCCAGAATTTTCTGAAATATTTTTATTAATATCATTTCCTCTGCAATAGCCACAGATCTTGCTTTCCATTAACGCTTTGGACTCAGAAAGCTCCAGTGTCTGCTGGGCTATATGGTTGGAAACTCCATAGAAGACTTTGGAACTTTCCCAGTTCATGTTAGTTAAGGAACTTGGTCTTTGCTGGAAATGTCTTTTTATGATGCCTTGAGGAAGACAGTCACAGTTTAGAATGAAAATACGCAGAGAAAACCCTTGGATTTGCTGGACCTAAGTTTTATCTATATTGAGCCCTGCATTTTAGGGTGTTATTGTCTCCACCATTCACTCAGCAGTGATAAAAGTGTATCTGTCCCTTCACAGTAGGTTAGGTGCAACAGAAGGGTCTTCTGTAAGAAGAGGCTAAGGACTATTTCACCCCATACATTACAGATATTTTAACCTGGTGCATTTAAAATCCAGAGAAGTACAATCCTATGTTCCTGAGGAAACAGATTCTTTTCCTTGACAAAGACCTACCATATATCCTTCATCTGTCATCATGACCATGCCACCAGAGGTCCTTAATGTCCCTTCACTGAAGAAGTTTATTTGCTCCTTGTAACTCCCACATCAACACATGGTCCCTTTTCCTCTCCCTGTTCAGCACTTGATCTTATCTTCTGAAAGAGTCAATCCCCTTTGTCTCCTTTTGTGCCTTTGTTTTGGTATTTACAGAGTCTGGTGACAAATATCACCCCTATAGCTCTATAAGGGTGCTGCTCTCTGTGGTGTCTTCCACCACCCACACACACACTGGCATGACCTTTTCGTGCTATTATGTGCCAAAAGTCCCTTCCTACCGCACTTGTTTTCAACCAGATTTCCACTGCTGCTTTCTGCCTCCTTTTGTTGCTGTGCATCCTCAAGAATTACCTACAACGGAGCACACAGGACCACTTCAACCATGTCATCCTAAGAGATTTGCTTTAATCCTTTGAATATCCTCTTCCCTCCACCAGCAAACTTTGCTTACAACTTTTTTTTTTTTTCCTGGGGGGGGGGGGGGGCTTCATTTGATTTGTAAAGAATTAAATATGGTGGTGCAAGTAATGGCTGCTCATTTCAAGTTTTTGGGTTTTTTTCATGATCACGGCCACTACAACAAAATCATCCATTAACTTTGGCTCAACAATCCATATTCAACAGCTTGCAAGAGTAGTGTCAAAGGTGGTGGAAAAATTCATATCAGTTGAAATGAAATTTTGTCACCTTTCATCTTCATGATACCTGACATCATGAATTTATCATTGAGTTCACTGAGAGCAATTTTAAAAAAAAAGTATTACTTTGGTGTTAAGTGGTATTAAGTAGTGGTGGGGAAATCTGAACAAAGCTGCCTGAAAATAATGAAATCAAAAAAAGGAAGCCAACACGTGGTTGACCAGCTAATTTTAAATAGAAAGTTTGGGGATTTTTCAGAGTACAAGAACTCTGGATTTTAGAGAAAAGCAGACTTTACAAGAGGCACATCTCTCCCGACTGCATGCAAGCAGAGAGGTTGCTGATATGGAAAATTACTTGGCCATTGGCCAACCTATATTTAGGTTCATGTAAAGGGAACGAGAAAACTTTGGAAGAAAAATCTCAAGGTAATACATTGACTAGTTATTATCACAGGGGATAAAAAGAGTCAGTAAATCAAGAGAGTTTAGAAAAATAATATTAAATATACATCAGTTAAAGATGTATTCAGTGGCAGGGCAGCATCTGTGGTGTATCTTCCTAAAGCATAACAAAACAAAATAAAAATACTTGGGTTAACAGGGCAAAAGGAAATGAAGAAAGATAAAACACACACAGATATCAAGTCACCTAGGCAGAAAAATGCAATAATTAAATTATAAGTATAAAATAATAATTATTTAGGTAAGTTGTAAAAATACGATTATTTTCAGAATCTACCGGCTTAAGTCCCCTCTTTTTGAAGTCACCTTACTGTTGCCCTTGAAGAAAGAAGATGGACAAATGGACATTCCCTGAGAAAGCTGTCCCATAGGAAAAGCTTTGTGTCACAGGACTGAGTGAGCACCCCAAGGTAAACTCCATCCTAGACCAGAATAATGTCCTGGATTTGCTATCGTGCAGTCTCCTTCTGCCCTCTGCCACCTTCATGTCACTCCTTTGGGACTAGCTCACATCGTTTAAAACAAATCTCTCAGCCAGAGGGGCAGCTTCAGTCAATGCAACCCAGCTTTTTCTTGGCCAGTTTCCCCACACCTTCACTGCCATGCTGCTCCAGGTGACTGTGGTGGGAAGCATCCAGCAGCCACACTGCTCCCCAAAGTGCTCCGTGTCTGAATAAAAGAGGCATAACCTCACTCAATCTGTCTCTTTGCTGCTGCTAGAATTTCCTGCCCCTAGGAAAAGAGGCCATCAGTCTACAATGGGTAGTGGACAAAAAGGATGAATTGAGATGCTCAGGATGATGGTGATGAGTGCAATCATTTTGGGCACTGAAATGTCCCTCCATTTCTCAGCCCATCCCTTTCATCACACAGGCAATATTTTTGGATGCAGATTAAACCGAGCCAACTGGATTTACCAAATGTGATGTGACTGTGTTTTGCCTGCCAAATTCAGCACCCCTTCATGAGTATGCACAAGTGAGTCATGATAGGGAAGGAATCAGACTGGACTGAACAGGTCTGATGTGACCTATTTGTTGTAGGCAAACTGCAATCCAGCTCCTGTTTCCTCTCCATCCTCCTGTTTTTGGCTGATTTTAATGTGAGATGAAACAACAAATGAGATGGATTTTTCTTCTGCCTAGCAATCATTCAGTTCCACATAATCCCTCATTTTTTTTCCTAATAGCTGAAGATCTTTACCCATTTATGTTGCACTGACCAAAGCTATTGCCACATCTTTTCTCATTCTTAGGTGTGCAGCTCTTTCCCCTTGGGATTTCAGAACTCCCACTTTTGCAGCAGGTCTGATTCTGCACTGGCACACCTTTCAGCACAGCATTTGACATGGCACAGCCTTGAACAGATAGACTATTGAGCAACATGACATAGTCTGTAAAGGCTTTTACAATATCACAGGGTATGGGAAGCTGCATTGATGGACAAATCCCATCTGCTGTAAGTCAGAGCTCTTCTGTGGAGCTCTGCCAACTTATGCCAGGTGAGCACTGCTCTTGCTATTATTAAAATATCCTCTTATTTCCCCCCTGCCCCCTTGTATTTCTAGATACGAACAGGAGAAACCATGGAAAAGAAACCATCTCCTCAGCAATGTCTCATTGATCTCAACTGAATAATTCACAGTATCAGAAAGGTGAGTAGGGGGGGAAGAGACTGAGTGTTTTGTAAAAGCCAAAAACATCTGGTTCTCATTTGTAGAATTACTGTGTCTTCTTCAGTCCTTTAACCCTTTCACCCACATTGTATCTGTCCTTCCATGGTTTATGAGTTTTATCTCCCAAATCCTTTCAATGAATGAAACTTGATATAGAAAACTTATCTGTTCTACAGCCCCTTTCCAAAGATTAGAAGAGGGACCAATTCAAAGAACTCCTACATCACAGTCCTCCCTGACACCAACATTACTCCAGTTTAGGGTTGTGTCAACATTTCTGACATAAACCCTTCCATTTCAAAGCCAGTATTCCCACTAGGATGGGAATGTGGTAGGTAAGGTGTCAGCTTGGGAGTAGTTTTGTGACTGACCCCAAATACAAAGGGTATTCCTGGTCATACAAACCTTCAGAGGGCATTTGGGGGTGGGGATAATATGTGAGTTTTTCGAAAACTACCCAGCAAGAACTGATTTTTGACAGAAGGATTCCTAAATTTGGGAGTTTTCCTCTGGTATTTCTAAGGGCTGGCTTTCAGAAACTTCTCAGTATTGATTGACTGGATACCAGACGTTTTAGATGCCTCCATTTGGGTACCCAAAGGCAAAAATGTTTGTATTCCACTCTAGACTTTTGAAACCATTGTGCCTCTAGCATACAGAGACTGCTTTTTCTTTTCCAATTAAGCTGAGGTGAGGCAGGGTGTTAGTCTAGATGTGAAGTCCGATTACGTGAGTGATTTCTGAGTGGGAAGAGACTAAAATATTCTCTTCCAATTTGTCAGATCAACCACTGCACCTCTTCAGCAGGACAGCTTGAACTAAGACTAATCTCTGCTCCCATTGAGAGAAAATCCTATTATTTGAACTCGATGAGAATGGTTTGGTAAAACCAATGGTGCCAACGACTCATCCAGCCTTGCCCATGGCCACAGTTGTACAACCCTGGGATGACCCATCTTTTGTCACCCCACTGATGTAGATACACATCTTTCCCCAAAAGGGAAGGAGAAAAAAGAGGACCTGGAAGTCTGTTACTAGAGAAATTGAGATTAAGCACAGAAATGCCTTTAAAAATAATGTTTTCAGGTGCCTTATGTTGTATCCTAAGTCAAATGTTCCCTATGGGTTTCCTAAAACAAAGGAAGCAAATTTGGAGCTGTACCCAGCACTTTTATCAGCACAGTACTGAGCAACTGTGAAAATTTCAAGGGTAGATATCCCACGTGTGTGTCTCCCAGCAGTGGGGAACATCAGGGGTTTCTGCTGTCCACTTAATTATCCGTCATGCACCATCATCAAGGCTGTGCTCAATGCTGCTGTATCAGAATATTAACTTTACAAAAAATTCCCTGATTTTTTCCTGCATTTGAGATTCTTCCCTCCACTTCTCCCATAAAAAAAAAACAACTTGTAATTTCCCCAAAAATGACAATTTTTATGTCTTTTAACCAGTTGTATGTTATTTGTTAACCAAAAAAGAGGTTTAGCTTTGGAAGTATAACCTGCATCCATTAGAGATGATGGGATTGGGATTGCCCTTCAAAGGTCTGATTTACAGATGGACAAAGTATCCAAGTTACCACTGATTAGAATATGAATAAGAGGAGCTGCACATCTATGAAATTCAGGCCTCAGATGACTATCAAATAATTAAGAACAGTTAGCAGCAGCCGCTAACATAAAACTTCATCATAATTTCACATGCTGGCACAGACTGGGGAGTCTTAAGCAATAACAGAAACTGAGTTGTACAATTAAAACATATAGGGATGAATTCTGTTCCTGATAAAATCTGTTGGAAAGTTGCCATTGAATTCAATATGACCACCAAGGTGTGCCCATAATTGTTAGCAATGCATGAAGCACTTTGGACACTTGGTAAAGCTGCATAAATGAATTGCTGTGCTTCCACAGGGAGGAACTGGACACTGCACGACAAGTTTGTTGGTTTTCTTACAGGAATAGTCCACAGGACAGAAATTCTGCTTTACCACTCTTTTTGAGGTTTGAAATTTGTTTCCCTTCCACATCGGAGGGAAGAAAAAGAGAGGAAAATAAAAAGCTTTTCAAATATTCTGTCAAATTAAATGACACTGGAATTTTAATGACAATTTTTAGTATCCACGTAGCAGAAACCTGAGACTCTGCGTCTCCTGGAATACTGTCTTTGACTAGTCCTGAACCTCAAAAATCTCTCCAAAAGAAGTGTCAACAAAACTTCTCTACAAAATGCTTCACCTTTGATGCAACATAGTTTAACAAATTGTATTTAATTAACAGTTTTAATTGGTATGTAGCATGCAATTCCAGAGGTGAAAAGAAACTCTGCTGCATACCAAGAGCCTTCCATCACAAGATAAATTCTCCTGGGGTTTTTTGGGTTCCCTATCTTTCCCAAGTGCTGTTGACAGTAGGTATGGATACTATCAATGGCCCTGCAGAGACATAACTTCTAGACCAATGCACTCCACTGCAGTTGAATATATTTTAAAATCAAAACTCAAAATCTCCCAAGAGATCCATCAGAGATCCAGTTTTGTCCATACTTTTCCGCACAAGTGTTTTAGAAATATTTCTTGAGCACTTGACATTTATTATATTTTGTACAACTAAAGAGAAAATGGGAAACTTACAGTGTGATGATGTTTTGAGACCTGAGTCTTGTAGACTCAGTTGCCTACTCAGCCAGAAAATTTCACTGTGACCTGCTTCTGAATTTGTTCCATCCCTGGGAAATTGAAGAAAAACATAATGTCAAAGACTGAATGTATTAAACTGGAAGGTGTTGAATTTTAGGGATGAGGTACAAAGACAGATACTTTGATAATCACAGAGTCAAAGAGTAATTCAGATTGGAATTATTAACTATTATTAACTATTATTAACTGCTGGCCCACTTCAGTGCTTTGTGCTGTGAATACCAGCAACTAACCCTTTTTTACTATTATTATGATATTTACTGGTTTTTCCTAAGGACTCCTTTCCCAAACTCAGTACAGTTTGTTGGGGTTTTTTTGCAGAAAGGTTTATTTTAATAAAATTGTCATGTCTAGTTGAGCAAAATTAGCTACAAATATGTCAAGTATAACAGTTTAGGGATAAAAAAGTCAACTTACCCTAAAATTTAGGAAACAAAACCTTCTAGGTTCCCGTTTTCAAATCATATTTCATTTTCAAATTCAATTGAATTAAGTATGTCAATGAAATAAAAATCAAAAGTAAATATTTCATTTATGGCCAAAGAAAATATTTGTTGCTTCATAAGTTTCTTTTTCTTTTCATTTTGATAAGGAAAGTCCCACCAAAAAAAGTGACATTATTTCTCAGTGTTTTCAGAGCAGTGGTTTAGCCACTGAAGCTGAACAAACCAAAGCCACCTAGCCACTGGTATCTACAGGGCTTTTTTTGGTTAAACAGTTTCTTTTTCTTTCCCTTTTTATAGTATTTGAGAAAGGCAAGAAAGTGGAACTTGGGATGGGAAATTTAAAAGTAAAAAAGGCAAAAAAAGGGTAATATTGGAATTTTTTTTAATTGTTTCTCTCTGGCAATTTTGACCTGTGAGTTTTTTTTCTTAATGCTGTTGTTCTTTTAGAGGTGAGGGGGAAAAAAAAAAAAAAAGCAGGGGATTTCCATTCTCTGGATGCATGGAGCAGTAAGATCAACCTTTTGCAATTAGAAAAATCTCGAAACTNAGATCAACTTTTTGCAATTAGAAAAATCTCATAACTCTTCATTAGTCAATGTCCAAGATTGACAGGGCACCTCGCAGGCCTCTCCATCCCAATGCATGCGCAGAAAAAAGCGCATTATTCCCTCTTCAGGGAGCAGTGGTGCTGACTGAGGCGAACACCTCCACACCAACCCAAAGGAGCTCACCACTGCCTCCCAGCTGAAGGCTACTATCTCAAATCCAGCTCAAAGCTGGAGATATGCACCTTCCCTCCCTTCTTTCAGCCAAAACAAGCCAAGAAGATCTACCGATACAAGGAGTGAGAGATACGACTTTGCCCGAAATGGTTGGAGCATGCATCCAAGGTTTCATATCTGAAACTGGGGAAAAACTGGAGAGCCCCAAGACTCACCTTACTTCTTTTGAGGAACAAGCTCTTCTGCCAAAACTAGCCTGGAGCAATCGCTTTCCTTGAGGAGAACAAGGAATATGACTCTGATGAGTAAAGTCTTGCAATTCTGCAGACTTTCAAAAGGCTCTTGGAGATATAAGAATACAAATCTGATGGAAAGCTAATGAAACTTTCACTCCTAAATCTCTTAGGTCCTTTTGAAACTTTGCTCACTTATCTTCAAAGCCCTGTTGGAGCATAAGCCTTGGAAATTTGCGTGGGTGATACTATATGGGGATTAACAGCCATTTTATAGATGAGGAAACTGAGGTGAAGTGACTTGCCAAAGGCCACACAAGAAGTCGTGTCAAAGGATTCAGATGGAGGAGGATTAGCAAAGCAAGAGAGGGATGTTTCATCACTTAGAAAATTTTGGAGGGAAGGACAAGTGTTCATCACATTTTTAATTAAAATTCTGGGCTCTTTGGCAATAAAATACTATCCGTTTAAAATTTTAAATTTTGAAACTCAAGTTTTTCTGTTCTTAGGTGGGTTTTTTCCTTCTCTTCCTGTATTCTCATTACTGTTTCTTCTGTTTCTTAGTTTTTAACTTGGTTGTTTGCTCATTTGTTTGAAAAGGTAGTGGAGAAAGATAGATATAAGACACAAAGTAATGATATAGATCAAAAAAACCGAAAAGATGGGAAAATATTCTGTATAAGAGGACATTACAATTTGCTGTGAATTAGGAAAGAGCAAGGGTAGCAGAAAACTATGCTGAAGTGGTTAATAACAATGGGAATATTGTGACCTAATCACCTGAGAGCATAAAAAATGCATTGTTTACAGAGAGAGAAAATATCAACTGATACAGATGGAAAAAAACAAGTTTTGGCGTGCTTAAATCTGTCAGATCTGAAGCTGGAAGTACACTTCAGTCTAACTAGAAGCCTTAAACATTTTCTGTGTGCATAACTTAATTATGTTAATCATCTAAACAACTAGAGAGAAAAGGTGGCTCACAAGCGTGGAGCAAAAGCAGGTTCCATTGGGGCAGAGGTGATAAGGTTTTACTCCCTCTTGGACAGAAGAACCATGGGTAATTGCCTATGGAACTCTGAGGGATTATCTGGTGGTGTGAGTGAAATAATAATGTGCATAAAAACCAGTTATGTCTTTAAACAGCCAGCTCAGGTTCTGGTGGCCAGCGCGGCGCAGAGCAACTCATCCTAATTAGGACCATTTACTTTGCTTCATCCCCTGGTTTTTCAGCCCACACAGTGTTCCCTGAAACTACAGCAATCCTGTCAACGGCAGTCCAGCAAATTAATTTAAAGGCAGCTTGGGGATACCTGCATGAACTTCAGTGACTGCGGTATAAACATCCCCAACTGCGGGGCGAAGAACGGGAGCGAAGGATGGGTGACTCACAGGCTAAGACAGGAGTGTGCCAGGCAGAGTCTTTCCAGGAAAGCACGGAAGGAACCAGCCTGTCTCCCAGACACAGGAACTAGTTGGGCAGGGGTTGACTGGTAGGATGTTGTGGAGGAAGTGGTTGTTCAAAGCTAAAAGTGCTGAACCTTCCATGCCGGCAAAAAAAACCTTACGGGTTGGCTAAAAGATGAGCATGGGGCTGTGCCTGCTTAGTAAAACAGGCATAAGCAGTAAGAGAAATGTCCAGGTTGACGTGATGTCTTCAACCTCTTCCACAGAGCAGGATACAGCCCCTCTGGAAGCAATTGAATGCACTAATCCATGTCTAATGGAAGGGAACTGCTGGAAAGACTTCGTAACTCGCTCAAAAATTTGGGAGTCATGAAGCACCTTTGTGAAATTAAGACCCCCTCTCACTGACTCCAGAAATCTGTGAGACCTCAGGGTAGGATACATTTTGTCACATTTTAAAAATCCTTTGGCACTTCAAACCTGTTTAAGTTTCTTAGAATACCTCTCCAGCCCAGATCCTTGGAAGGACTGATGCGCTTAACTCCCACGGACATCATCCTCAGCCTTTCAAAATCTGACCCTCATTTGGTAGTTCAAGGCCTTTGGCCTTGTTCCCTGAAGGTGTTGAGGAATATCTGCTCAACATCAGGACTTTCATCACCTACCCCTCCAATCTCCATCCTGAGCACTTGAGATTAGTGGCCTGGTCCCAAGCCTATCACAGCCTATAGAAAGATTTCCATTGGCTTCAATGGGCCTTGGAACAGTCTTTAAATCCTTAAATAACCTGCTCTGAAAGAGTCTATGCCCAAAATTAATCAAGGGAAGGAAGGTCTGTGAAAACACAGCCATCTACGTTCCCAGCTCCCTCCCAACCCCTCCCTTCCCCTCCCCCACATTTCAAGCACTTCTGCAGGTGATTTCTGTAATTTTAATTAATTTTAATTGCCTGATTAATTTAATTGAAACACCACGGAAATTAAATGCACACATTATGGCGTGTAATTAACATTAAGGCAATGACACAAACTGGCCGGAGTGGAGCGAAGGTCTGTACGCTCTGTTAGTGATTCATGCTCTCCTATTGTTGGTGCTCAGGAACACGAGTTAGGAAGGAGTGTGAGACAAGGGCTGGTTTTGCAAGAGGTGCTGCTTGTTGGGAGAAAGCCACAGCAGGCTGGGATGAATTATGGGTGGCATGGCATGAAGCCTTGTTGATGAAACCTGCCTTGATCTGGAGGGTTTCGTCATGCCACCTGGCGAAATGAATGCGGGGTATGGGGTGGGGTGAGGGAAGAAGGAGAGCTTTCCTCAACAGAGAAGAAAACCTTCTCAAGACAATGCAACAACAATAACAATTGGATAAAACTTCCCCTTTGCAAGAAGTGTAAAAACTGCCTCTTGAGAAGAAGGATAGGTTCCGTCTTTCCATCTCTGCCAGGAACCATGGATGTATTTGCATGTTAATTTTGAGTGTTCACTAGAGTAATTTTTTATTTTCTTAACCTGAGGCTTTTTTTTTTTTTTAATCAGGAGGGTGGATGGATATTTTGCACGATAAGATCTTGTTTGTTGGGTTTTTTCTTGTGTTGTGCTTTTTTTTTTTATTCCCCCCTTGCTTTCTTTCTCCAACCCAGTGTGTCAAATTCCAGTCTGTGTGAAAGGTGAGGGCGTGTTAGAGAAGACAATGAAATGTTCTGCATATGCAGGGAACTCTGGAAAAAGCTCAGGGCTTTGCTCATCCCACCCCACTCCACCCCTGCCACTCCCGAAGAGCAACACAACACAGATGGGTGAGATCATTGCTCCAAGGGGGTAATAAAACCAAACCAGAAAGGGTAATTTAGCAACCCTATATATGGAAAAATTGGCCAGTTTTGTGCAACCACTGACTACTGCAAAGATGCCAAGCTGACAGAGGTAGACTAGATAGGATCTTTCAGATCACTTCTGGTAAAGGCAGGGAGACTCTCCCTTACACATTTTATACAACTGACACAAATAAATAATTTTGGCCATTTTTCTTATCTGTTTCGTGGAAGAGTCAATTCAGAATAACACTCTGGGTTTGAGTTGAATCATCTTCAGCATTAATGTGATGTAAATGTAAATCTACATTTACATTGTGTAAATCTACCCCTAAGACTAAATTTCTACTGCTTACCACTAACATATCCATTCAAGATAAAATTTTGGAGACTTTCCCAAGATATAAAAATTACTCATTCTCTTTCCACAGCTACAAGTTCTGCTAGACCCATCAAACTTTTCTGTGGCCAACTCTAACTCACAGTCCATCAGACCATTTCCAGAGACCAAGTCTTCTTCTGCACATTCAGGCAAGTTCTTGGCACTTTCCAGGGCATGGTAGGATATTGCCAGACAAGGGAGTGTGAATAATTATCTATTCTGCAGGTAAAAAGCCTTATAGCAGTTGAGAAAAAAAAAAATCCCACAGAAAGTAGGACTCTGCAGAATCAAAACCCATCACTTTTAAGAAAACAAAGTCCAATGTCAATACCCAATGGCTGAAGAAGAGCCATCCCATTCCCATAACTATAAGGCAGAACCTTTCCTTTAGGTTATAGGAGACCTGCATTAAACTCTCTCCCCTCTCCAAATGGATTCAAACTCATGCCTCCCACTCATGAAGAGCCTCCTAACCAGGCAACATTAAGAATTTCCAATCCCTCCCAGTTGATGCTGTTCCATTTTGCAGCCCTTACCTGGGTCTGAGATCCAGGTGCTTCCCTCCCAGGAGAGCAGCCTAATCAGCAGACTAGTGACTCACCCTGGCTCTTTGTGTGAGCTCTGAATTATTGCCTGCCAGGTGGAAGGGCTCCAGAGCCTTCCAGATCCCGCTGCCCTCAGATACCCTCCAGCCCAGAGGCTAGACCACTCAGCAGCTGGTTGGGAAACATCTGCTCAAATCAACTTTCTTCCTGATTCAGCTGCCTCCTCACCAAATATCCCACTCATCTCCCTGGGGAGTGCTATGGGAGCCTGCTGCCTTTCATGCTTCCCCTTGGATCGCTTCCAATCTCAAAATAATTTAATATTTTTTCAATGCGTAAAGCAAGTGGACTAATTCCTGAGGGTGCTGGTTAGCACTTTGTTTGCGGGTGTTCTGTGACTGCATATTTACATGAAATAAGATTTTTTTAGACAGGAGGGGTGAAATAGATTCTTCTTCTCGCCCAACAGTACAGGTACTCTAAGAAAAAAGAAATACTGAAGCTGAGTTTCCCATTTCCTGCACGAAAATGCCAGTAGCTGAGCAACCTCTCATGGAGCAGATGTATGCTACTCTTATTTCTCCTCCAGCTCTTGGTTACTCAAGAAAAGACTCTCTGGAATGAAATTACCAGGAGATTTAACCTAAAATGTCCAAGGAATATCAGGAAACTTCACCAATGACCAAAAAAGTAATGATAGAAAAAATGGACCATCATTTCCAGATCTGTCTTTTTCAGGTGCAGTTTTAAGGAGGAGCTCAAGGAAGCTTCAGGTGCCACCAATAGATCCCTCCTCTGCCCTCAGGCACTCACTGATTCACAAAGGACCAGCAACTGCCCAACCCAGTGCCACAGTTTTTCCTGAGGTGCCCAAAGCCAGAGGAAGAGCAGCTGCAGGGCAGCTCTCCACATGCACATGTGAGATGTTCCAGCTGGACCTCAACTCCCTTTGGAGGCCCAATACAAAAGGAGAAAGGTCCTTGGTGTGGGTACCAGAGAGTGGGAGCAGGGCTTTAACCTTGTCCTTGGACAGAGAATCACAGAATGGCAGAGGATGGAAAGGACCCCTGGAGGTCACCTGGTCCTGCTCAAGCAGCAGGAGATGGTTGCATGTTGGAATTCCTGGCTCTTTCCTGCTCCAAAGTCACGGTGAATAAAAGTCAGGAGATGTTGTTTTTGAAATCTCACTCTGAAGTTTATTATCCTTATCTATTACAAACTCACGAGATGTGAGTTCTCTCTAACTAGTCAAGAAAGTGAGCTAAAATGGTGTCTGTTCAAGGCTATTTAAGTCCCAATTATCCAATAAACAGTTGACATCTATATTATTTATGTTTCTAATCCAGTTGCGATCACCCGAAAGCCGCAATGTGAACCTCTTTCACCCAAATACAGAAAGCCACTCAGATTCTTGAAGAAGAAGAAAGAAGAAGGTGGAAATAAGACAACTACTCCATGCCCAAAGTTCTCCATCTTGGCTCCCATATATCACCATACACTAAAATCCCAAATCTAAGTTTTTCACCCTGTGAGATCACACAATGCTATCCAAACTGCATCCCCATGATCCCTATCACTCATTTTTTGGAAGCCTGTTTTAAGGCCTCCGGTCAAATGCAGTGCTTCCCTGAAGTTCTGTGCCTGTCACCACAGAGAGTCCAAAATTCTCAGCATCTAGAGTTTACACAGCTGCCCAGGACCATGCCCCAAAGGCTTTTGAACATCTGCAAGGAAAGAGACTCCACAATCTCTCTGGGTGACCTGTGCCAATGCTCAGTTGCCCTCACAGTGAAAGAGGGTTTCCTGATGCTAAGAGGGAATCTCCTGTGTTTCAGTTTGTGCCCATTGCCTCTGGTCCTGGAAACATCCTGAAAAATAGGGGAGTGTAAGCATTGCTATATGAGACAAATATCCTGGTGAATTCAGCACTTATTTTTGATTTTAAACAAAAGATCTTGGTTGTCCCTGTTGTGGCAATGAACTACATTGCACTGTTGCCATCAATTCTATGGATGGTTTCTAATCACATACAATTTTTCACAAAGCTAATGATATTTTTAGTTTTAAATAGGCAATTAACCACTGTCATGATATAACTCTATCCACTTCAGTGACTGATGTATGTTCTGACCAAGGCACTGGATAGGAGGAAGATCTGAAGCCCATTGGAGGCATTGACAACTACTGGGGTTACTACTGAGCTTGCACCTGAGTTACCTCTTAACTTATTCATTAAAAGGACATTTTTATTCCAGAATTAACTTTTGCTCTGAAGGGAATTTTCATTTCTCATTACTCTGAAATACACTACATTCCCTGAAATTTTTTTAATTAAGAAAGAAATGGAAGAAAGTTTGTCTAATCCTGTACAGATGCATTTATAAGGATGGGGCTTTGATCAGCCTGGTGTAGTAGAAGGTTTTGCATCCATGGCAGAGGGTGAGATGATCTCTAAGGTTCCTTCCAAGCCAAACCATTCTATGATTCTATGAAGTGTATGACTTCCCAACCTTAATATTGCATTTCTTGCTTTCTGAATGCTTGGTCACCCAACCTGAACTACACTGAATCTTGTTGCTTGTTCAGAATAAATATCAGCTTCCATGTGGATGCACAATGCAGTTTATTTATTAGGAACCATCTCCTGAATAATATTTGTCAACTTCCAGAGACACTCCAAAATAGAATTTTATAATCAAGCTGGCAGGGGAGCAGGGAGAGGCAAAAACCAAACAGTGGTCATTAAAATAGAAGAGCCATCCTTCTTATATTGATTTCATTACTTGAGTAGAGATTTTTTGGATTTGACTCTGGGGCAAACAGCATGGACATCCTGAGCTACATAGCATTAGATCCACTGTGTTCAGCAGGAACACACTGGTCTGGAAAGATCGTGGAGATTTCCCAGAGTTTATCCACAACTCCTAGACAGGAATCACTATTCCCAAACACTCCTTTATAAGGAGATATAAGTTGGATCAGCACTCTCTAGAAATAGAGACTACAAATGCCTGGAGCAGAAATAATATTTGAAGGAGGGAACAGAAGCCAGGATGAAGGCAGCCTAATCACTACGGAACAAACTGGGAGTAAATATGGTGGGTAAAAAATTAATGGGGAGCTGTAGGCTTGGAGTTCCTCTCTTGTCTTCTCTGCCTTCCTGAAGCAGCAGGTGACTTGACAGATTTTTATAGTTCTCTGAACAGGAGCTGAGAAGACAAATAAAAAGCTGTGAGCCCCCTTCAGCATCAGTCCCAGTAAAACAAGTGCTGAGCAGCACCAACGCCAACCTGCCCACTGCTGGTTGTCTGTTTCCAGACTGTTTCCTCCCCCACCGTGTCCATGACTGAATCACGACAGATCAGATCACATTCCACCTATATTCTCACTCAGAAAAACTGTCTGAACCCTGAAGAGCCTCATTCAGGTTTCTAGGTTTATACCAAAGGCACAAATGCCCTCTAACTCCCCCAAACTCCTCCCGTGTGTCCCAGGAAGCACAAACCCGGGATGCCGCAGGGCAATTTAAAGGCTTGCACCGCCGAATAAACAGTGACAAATTGTAGATTAAGAAAAAGCCTGTTATTTGTGTGAAAGAGGCAGCCTTTGCCGCCAAATGGATTCATCTGTCATTGCTACTGATTGCTCCCTTTCCACTGAACGTCCCCTAAGAAAAATGTAAATCCTATGTAAATCCTTTGTTATCGCCCGACAATGTGCGTATCACAAGCTGCATGGGTTAGAACACAGGTCCATTTTTCTCCAGACTACACCACTTCTCTTTCAAATTTCAAGGTCTTAATGTCTCAAGAGTGAGGTGGCAGAAGGCGTTCAACCCCCCCGGGACAGACTGAGCGAGGAAAGCCCTCACAAGAGGAGGAGAAGGGGAATCTCTTTGTGGGTTTTGCTGCTGCAATCAGCCCCACTGCAGTTTATTCTCTTCAGGGAGACGAATGGAGGCTGAAATACAAACCCAGAGCTCAGAAGAAGAGCATTTCTCCATGATTAGGAAGAAAACATAAAGAGGAGGAGGGAGGGAAAGCTAAACAACAGGGAACTGTGCAGAATTCACCTGCCACAGCACTTTCCCCAGAAGTTCATTCCTGTCTTCTTGCCAGTTTGTCACCTTCACGCCACATTGCCTAGGTTATGACAGAAAAAGTATAAAATATAAATGTGGTAGCCAGCCCCATGTTTACAGAAAAGCCAGCAGAATCAAATGAATCTGAGGCACTCAACATTTGTTACTGAAATATTTATCAACCCCCTTTACTGAGCAACCTGTGAAAGACTGGGCCACCCACCAAACACTGGGCCTGCCCAGAAAACTCCAGGAATCTCACAGACATGTACAGGTCACTGAAAGCTGCATTAGCTTATCTCCTTCTAACAACAGCAGGACATAAAATACAAGTTACTTTTCAAATTTTGCTCTCAGTAGACTCTCATGGCACCCACAGGTGGATTTCAACCCTGTGAGCATACCCTGGTTGAGATAACATCAGCCTAACTACCAATCCAACAGAAGCCATTCTAGTTTTCCAGAGGCCAGTATTATTTGAAAATCCAGCCCCAGAGAGCTGTTTCTGGAGCTGTGATTACAAAGATAAAGAGTGAGGAGTTCCTGTTTGTCAGGTGGGCTTTAAAACCTCAGATTTTTGGGGTTTGTGATTACCTACTTTAATAGGTGTATGGAAAATCACTGTTATTAGATAATAATTTCATGAATGCACACCATTATTAAGGATGATTCCTGACACGTAAGTCCAGCTGTATCCAGGGAGTTGCAATTATTATTATTATTATTATTATTATTATTTATACCTTTTGGAGCTCAGCTTATTTTAAGGTCACAGGTACCCTGAGGTAACCCTGAGGTACCTCTAGCTTACTTCTCATGGTACAAATCAAGTTACCTCTAGTTTAAGCCATAGATGTTTGCTGAAGGAGTAGATGTTTGTGTGTGCTTGCAGACAGTGGTGAGTTGGGGTAATTTACCCTAACATCACCCATAATTAAAGACTTTTATTTTCACTCTCTCCAAAGACTACAAGACTTTGCTGTTAAGGATGGTTTTTGTGTAGTGAAGTAGACCTTCGCTGCTTTGATCATAACCCTCAGGAACTGAGATCTGCCAGCAAAGAATGGAAAAGACTGTCCCAAGCATGCATTTCTACCCCAGTTGTCATTCCTAAACCCATCTTCAAAGACCTCTTCCTTTGTGTGCTGTTTTGCCACATAACTCTACTCTGTCCATCCTTTCTCTGGTTCTGTCACATCCCAATTAAGCTACTTATCTCCACCTTGGCAGTCCTTAGTATTTCTAATTTGGTCTCCTTCATGGGATACACCACTAAAAACTCAGCAGGTGTCCTGTTGCAGAAGACTGGTACAAGAAACACTGTGTTTTCTTTTCCACATGTAGATTTAGGGAAGGGCTCCTATCTCTTCACTGTCTCTGATGTTGCTAGACAAAGTATCTTTTTTAAGGGGTGTGCTGAAGTGTCTGCAAAGGTCTGAAGAAAGAATTCAACCTCATGCTAATTAGCTAATTGCACTAGCAGCATCTCTCTTTTCTCACAGCTCTCAATCATTTCTGCAAGATTCCTCTTGTCCATCAGCTCTCGACTCTGCCACAGTCAGGTTCTCTCTTTGTGGCTTGAGTCCCCTGTAAGCAACAGCGACCTTATGCTGTGCAGGGATTCCAGGGCAGGGAGGATAGCAAAAGTCTGATGCCTTTCTGGGCATCTCTGTTTTGGCAGATGCACAGGCAGACACACAGCAGCCAAGAAGGAGCACTGGTCTAACAGTTGTTTGGCCACAGCCCTGGGAACAGAGACAGTGTTTTGCCTGCATGGCTATGATACACTTACAGGCCAACTCCAAACGGAAACTGCTGAAATGTTTGAAGAAATCATGTCTTTTTAAGGGTCTTCTGCCACTAAGAAGACCACAATCCAGCCACGGACATTCATATTGCACAGAGACTGCCAAGCAACACAATATCAGAAATTTCTATCTACTCTCATGGATGGCAGACCCAAAACTGTTCAAGAGAAGCCCAAGATGACAGATGTCACCCATAGGCCATACAACTGACTGCATGGTCATATCAGGCATCATAACAGGTCACTCATGGTAGAGTAAACACCCCAAAATTAACACAGGCTTGGACAAAAAGTACAATTTGGCTGAGCAAGGTGTAAACTTGCTTTATTTATATAAAATGCACTGAGGAGATGTGGCCAGGGACACTGAGGATCATATTCACCAGGTACTTGTGTGCCTTCAGCTCTACACAGGCCCTCAGTGGAGTTTGCAGAACTTAGTGCAGAGAGATAATGAGGTATCTAAAGTCCTGATGATCTCAGTACTGTTGAAAATCAAGGAATGAGTGCCTACATCTATTAGATTTTGGAAAGCTTTCCAAGCTCACCTCTCCATCTTAAGAAGTCTAATAACTTCAGTAATCTACCCCTGGTAGTCAGAGGAAACTGTACACAGCAGCATTCTCCCAAATTAAAAACCTAAACATCAGATCCAAGCAAAGGACTTAAGTGCTAATTTTTTTTTGGTGTCTGGCCCAGAAGCAGAAGCCCACAGCACAGCATTAGGCCCCTTTTTCCTCCCTGCCTGATGCATTGGGAGTGTGAGGTATCTCAGAGAGTGGAGCCTTTTCTTTCACCTCCTCTCTGGTCCTGCTACAGCCCCAAGCCTGGAGGCTTAAAACTAGGAAGTCTGCCACAACGTGGAGCAGCCCCGGGGCGAGACTCCATGCGGTGCATCGGAAGCCACGGAAAGCAAGCCAGTTTGGAAATGCTGAGCACAGAGGGTGTGCCCAAACTCCAACCCATCCTAAAGTACATGAATCAGGTCTGCAAAGCGAAATATCTGCCTCCACTTAGGTTCCAGAGGGCCGAGCCCACTCCCGAGGGGAGACATCTGGAAGCACTCAGAGCTGAGCTTTGCTCACTCTTTTTAAACACGGACCAAGACAGGGGTGCACACACCTTTTTCTTTTTCTTTTTCTTTTTTTTTTTTAAATCAAGAGACAAGTTAGCAAAATCGCTGGCCCATGAAGTGAGAAATCTGGCTTCAGTGCTTTGTTCAGCCTGGAGGGATCCAAACCACATTTCCCACCTCCCAAGAGAGGACCCAAACCAACGGGGGTAAAATGAGGTTGAGATTGGGGAGATAGGGTGTTCAGCTGTCTCCTCTCCCTGAAGCTGCACAGAGATGCATTCCAGGGGGCAGAGGGAGATCAAAGGAACCTCCCGGAACCCAGACACACGTAGACCACCGCTCACAGTCTCGTGGTTATGCTCTCAGCTGGCCAGCGTGGGCTCTGGGTTAGAGTTCCTCTAGTTAGAGCCTTTCATATGAAAATCAGTCATAGGGCAAAAAAAAGAGCAGAACTGCATCTCGCAGCAGGGAGAGGAATCCAGTGTCTCCATCGCTTCTCCTCGCCGGAGGTGCCTGTATCAAAGAGTCGGGGATCAGGGAGCTGCAGAGAGCTGTGAGATAACATTTTTGAATCTGTGGGCATCTTTGTTGTTTCTTTGGTGGTGGCTGTGAACAAAACAATGCATGAAAATATGGGCCAGCATGCCAGTTTGGTGTTCCAAACTCAAGGAGGGGATATAGTAAACAATGTTAGAGACTAGAAGAAGGTAAAAATTTATTCATGTTGTTTTTTACATTTTCTGGGCCACATAACCTAACTGAAAACAAGATTTCATTAGAGTAAATTATCTTTTTTTTTTTACCCTTTAAATTTTTTGTGAGTCGATATTCCCTAGAATCACATGGGAGAGAGAGAAATGACATGCTGGGGACATCTGGTCCTGCTGAGACTGGGAAATGGGTCATGTACTTGGGGCAAAATGTAGGAGCCCAGCAAAAGCTGCTGCCAAAGCATGGATCTCCCAGCAGCTATCCACCAACTGACTGTGTCAACCAGCCACATCTGGCTTATGGGGTGGGTGAGAAAGGACATGGCTGCATTCCTATTGTATAGGACACCAATTTCCTCTGTGGAGCAGGAGGTGAAAGCGAAGCGCAGAATCCTTTAGTCTCAGTCCTTGAGACACTGATGATGAATTCCTTTCTTACCCATTTGCATCCTTATTCATTTGCTGCCTTTCACAGCTCTAACAACCCTGAGAGCTAATTCTCCCTGTTCTAATGAAAGATAGGATTAATCCATGGGTTGTCCCATGAACTTATCCCTTGACTTCTTTCTGATGGGAGCCCAGGAGCAGAGAAACTGGTATGCCCAGGTAGCAGCTTTCCTTCCAGAAAATTCTCTTGTTTGAGGATATTTTTGAACCCCTTTGTGATTTTGGGCTGAAACAAAGGAAGAATATTAGCCCAAAAATGAATACAAGGAATCATGTCAGACAATTGTGGTCCAAATCTCCAAATATACCCATGGAAGTGTATTTGCATTTGCCAGTGTGGGCATTGCAGATGGAAATATTGCCTGTGGAAACACTAACAGTACAGCTCTTGCACGTAAAGCTCGAGAAACTTGTTCAATTTCAAACAGCACTGATGGAAAGCCTTCATATTATATGGGAGTGTATATCTTTTTGTATATGCACAGTGTCAGGAGATGCCCTGGAAGCTCCTGTTTAGCAGAGAGGCTTCCTTAACACAATCCCTGGCCTCACCACCTACACTAGATTTTTAGGCATGAAAAAGAAGCAAAGTTTAAACATCCTCTCCAAGGTGGGATATGTCTAAGCAATTCATGGCCTGGAACCTAGAACTTCCCATGGCCATGATATGCATTCACTGTGCTTTCTGAAATGAAATTTCTCTTACTTCTCTGCATATTTTAGTGAATTCACACAATCTCATTTTTCAACATTTACATCTATCGCCATTCATCTTGCAAATTAAAATATTTCTGCATGACACTCTGACACACAGGAGGGAGAAAGAAAAAAAAAACCCAACACAAAAGCATTTCTCAAAGTAACAGAACTACACAGCTTTTCAAACTTCCTGTTTCACAGCCCTGATAGAAAAAGTACACTGAGTTCCTATGAAGCACCCTCCTGACATTTCCAGACTTATTAGCCAGTTTTCACACTGACTTCAATCAACCTCTTTAATCCTCCAAGGAAAGAGCATTTTTAATTCACCGATTGGCTGATAAGCTTGAAGCCAAAAAATGATTTACACGTAGATGAATTGTGCTTACAAGATGGAACTCCGAGCATTAGAAGCGGATCTGAATTTCCTATCTGTCATTTTATTTGCCACATTCATTTTTGCTCTGCCATTACCCTTGCTGATTATGATCTTTCAGCGCTATTGGGCTCCTGCTTCCACAGTTTTTAATCTGCCTTTAATCCCATAGATTTTAAATATTCCCCGGCACCGAGAGACTGGAGGCAATTAACTGCCCTTCTGATGCTCTCCTTATCAGTTGCCTCCTTGTATCTCTCAGAAGCAGCCTCAAGACACTTCCAGGCTGACAAATACTACCAGCATTTCTGATGAAGCAGCCGCAGCAAATGCAATGTGAAGTCCAGCTGCGTAACCTGATTCTAAAAAATCCAGTCATTCAAAAAAATAAATAAATGCAGCACAGGCATCTAAACTCCTGTTCCATTTTGACTTGATGCAAATGGAAATAAACAAAATATCCCTTTAAATTTTTAGGTTGAGGCATTTTAGGTTTTTCCTTTCCCTTTTCTTTTGTTTTGGTTTGGTTTTTTTCCTTTTTTTTTTTTTTTTTTTTTCTGAGAGATAGTTTCTGTCTCTTCCAATCTGATTGCGGTTTCAAATTGAAAAATGAGGCTGTTTTCCTCGATCTGCCGGGGCATTTCTGATGCCCAGAAAACAGATCTGCTGGGCAGCCAAAGATCCTTGGATCAGAATCTGCATCTTTTTGTTCTCAAGCACCAGCAATAAAAAATCAGCCACGCTAGTTCGCCTACCACTAGTTGATGCAGTGTCAATTTTCCTACCTTTCTAAAGGATGTCCACTCAAACCTGGGCTTTGTAAACTCAGCTCTACTCATTTTTCCATTACATCAAAGATCTGATACTATAAATAAAGAATCAAATCTGTGTGACACAGCTCATGAAAAGATGTTTTTCATTAAAAACCATCTGTTTATTCACTAATGTATACATTTACATAACCCTTCAAGAATGCTAAACTTTCATTCAAATAGGTCACATGGCAATAGTTGGGAAACACACAGAATTAAATGCAAAAGGCCCAATTCTCCATGGCTTTGCACCTAAGAAAATCAATAATAGCCCAGGAAAACAAGGGAAAGGTGCCATTATTTTCATCTCCTTTGTGCGGGCACATATTGCAACCTCTGAGATACAAGAATTCATTTTTCTAGTTATATATATATATGTATATATGTATATATGTATACCTATATATGTAAACATATCTGTGAGTGTATATATATATCAGTTATAGAAAACTGAGACTTCATCTTTGGAGATAATAATTTGACTAAAGCATAGAAGACAAATGTTTTACCTAATAAAACAATCATAAAATTGCCATTGCTAAACTCTGCAATCTGGTAGGACAGTATGGAGTGACAAATTTACCCAGGGTCAATATTCTCATTTTCATCTTGTTCCCAGAATAGCTAAAAATGGGTATGTGAAGTTTATGTTCTTTTATTTATTGTCTTAACTGCCTTTTATTTTTATTTAAATGCTCAAAACAATCCGGAAACTCTGTGTTAGAGTGAGGGAAAAGGAATCAAAATCACCAACAAGGAAGAAAAATATTCTAGCCCATAATCCATTTTTTGGGAACTTAAAATGAACAATATTTTTCCAGAGCAAAGGTCCTCTCAACTTAGGATCCTGTTTTAACGAAGGCCAAAAGCAAACACGCTCAGAACATAAGAAAAGTGCAGGCACACAATGGTACTTCCCAGACATGCCAGAAATTTGCAGATCGAGAGTTTCTGAGCCAGAGATCATGTCCTTATATTTAACAACTTTAAGTAGGTCTCTCTTCCATTAACTTCTCCAGTGGGCCCCCTAAGCCGTGTAGATTTTAAGCACCGACAGCATCCCGTGACAGGGAGTTTGCCAGCACAGCTCCCCGGCAGAGCCGCTGATGTTTGGAGAAGATCTGCTGGGCTGTATCACATCGTGCTGGCTCCTTCCAAGCACTGGATATATCAGATCCCAAAAAAAGGTGCAGAAACAAAAATTCTTGGAGTAAATTTATATTCCTCTGCTGAATCGAGTGAAGGCATTCCAACTAAGTCAGAGGAACTCGAACGATTCCTGCTTGCTCAGTAGCTTATCTGAGGTTGGTGGAACTATGCTTATTCTCATTAGCTGGAAATTTAGCTCAATATTTTACTTTCGAACGTGTCTTACAGAATTACAAATTCCATTCCCGTCAAGCTGATATATTGTGCTCACAGCTGCAGGAGCCGAGCAATTAAATTGATAATATTTGATGATAGTGTATGTATGTGTGTGGGGGGAACACATTCAATTTTGTTTGGCTCTCAAAACAAAGTCTCTGATTTTTGCAAGGTTGCAATTCTGACTCTCCATGTGCAATTGAGCCCATCTTTCCCTTCCAAAGGGAGTGCCTGCATGACGGAATTAAAATTTGCTCATGACTATCAGGCAGCAATCTATGACCGATTTGTTCTCACAGTCTTCAAGGCAGGTATGGAAGAATGAACATCAGAACAAGTTTTCTCTTTCCATATGCATCAGTTTGCAAAGGATGTCCCGTAGGTCAACAGGTAGCTCATCCTCTGTGCAATGAGTTTTCAGTGTCTTAACACAGAACACCTCAACAAAGTCCTGGGAGGAGATACTTTTCTTTGGTGGACACATCTCCCATGAAAACTGGATCGTGAGGAAAATCTTTATTTCCCATACCCCAAACCAAAAAAAAAAAAAAAAATTTACTTTTGTCCATTACTGGCCTGGACAGGATTTGGACCAGCAATATCAAGGTAGAAGTACCTCATTAAAAGACTCTTTGTTTCCTTTCTCTCTTGTGCATTCCTGATTAAAGACCAGAATGAAGCAGCCAACAGTCGGTCTTGGATCCTGAGCCAAAAGCATTTGAATCAATGAAAATATTTCTTATTGATGCTATAGACTCCAGAATGTGTTGCCAGTGAGCCACTATGACATTTGTATGGACCATGCTTTACTGGTTATTATCCCTTGTTCTTTATATTTGCAGATGGAATAAAACAAATATAGAAAAACAGTTCTTTGTTGTACATTTGTGCAGTGTCTAATATAGGCACAACAGCAGACTTTGAATGTTGTAATAGTATTAGAGATAAAACGTAATTGTGCTGGTCATGTAGAGTTCAGCTGCGGAGTTTTCCATCTGTAGTGATTGTCATCATGTTTTCAATCATACAGAATAATTGTCATCTGCATTACTTAGTGTTCCTTATTAATTATAATAGCTCAATTTTATTAGTGCCTGGGATAACAAATAGCTCAACAATATCTTAAAATTAATGTACAAAATAGTCATGGAGATATGTTTACTGCTGACCTGCATATACTTCAGGGCTGAAACGCACCAGCATAAGTGCAGGAAAGGACCAGAGGAATAAAAAGGTGATAAACTGTTCCTGAAATAATTGGTGCTAGTTTAAAGGTAAAAATACATATGTATATACGTACTTAGTCGAGTGATGCCACAGATCAAATTCATAACACAGCAGAGGGGTTTGTATAAAAAAAAAGGTTGGGTTTTAGAGGAAATAGCAGAGCTTTGGTTAGATTTAGAATTTTTTTATTGTTGTCGTTTTTCTCAAGAAAACATAAACAATTACCCAACAAAACAGCAAATTGTGGTAAGAGCAAACAGACCGAAGGAAGAAACTTTGTTATATAACACTACGAACCTGTGGTAACCATCTCCAGTGTGTGTTGTTTGCTGTGACTTACAGCTTTGCTTAAGCATTTTAAAGATTCTTGCAGGTCTTTTTCAAGCTGCCAGCTCTAGCCTAGGAATTATGGTAATGTGCCACTTCTGAGCCCTCGGCAGGATTTGCAACAGAGAAATCACATCAGCCTATGCTGATTAACAATTCCATTCCATCCAGAGATTTATATAAAAAAACTATCTTACATTTTGCTTTTTAATAAGAACGATCGCTATCTCAAATTGAGTCCCAGCAAATTTTAATAAAGGCCCAAGGTTGAGTGGCATTTTGCATGCTGATTTAGCTGTGATTGCTTGCTTTTGATGAGCACCAGCCGGGCATGTATAGCTTTCCTCAGAGCAGGTTTAAAGACCAGTAGTAAGGAAAAGGATAAAAATAAAAACTTCCAACTGAAATTCGAGGTCTTTCCTCTCTATGATTGATTACTGAATAAATACCTACACATATCTCAGCATTCAACCCACAAGTAATATTCCCTACAGCAAAACAGCTGTTTTAATGGCTTTTAATATACTCCACTGTCAAAATATGTTAAGTCTGAAGGCTGCAATTATTAAAAAAAAAAAACAAAACACGATATGATCAATCTATTTATCTACCTATCTTCATGACAACTCCTCAGTTTAATCAGCTGAGTACGGATTGGAATAAATCGATGCTTTTAAGCTGTGTTTGTTTGAGGGTCCCTGTTGAGCAGATTTTTTTTTTAGCCATTGTTTTGGGTAGCACCTTCAGGGCTCCGAGCAATAGTGCCTCATCGGTGTGATAAGGTGTCGGGTTTCTGTCGTGACGCAACAGAGACGGGCTCTATCGGGGGCTGTTAAAAAAAGAACAACAAATTGTCAGCGTCTAAGCTTTTTGTAGTCGCATTTTCCCCTCTTTGTGTTTCCAGTAAAAACGGGCATTGGAAATATTTATTTGGAGAAAACTGTCTTCTGAAGATACGAGGGAAAAAAAAGAGGTTGCACAGAACAGCTGAAGTCAGAGCTCGGTGGCGGAGCGTTTGTCTCTCTGTATATGTGTGTGTGTGTATGTGTAAATCTTATGAAAGCAGAAATGCCATAAAAGCGATCAGGTAAAGCATTCCATTTGTTTTGATTCAGCTTTTATGGTTTTTCTTTTTCATCCCTCTCAATAAATTGTATTTCAACTTCTCTCATTAAAATAGTAACCCTTTCTTGCTCCAACTTGGGGAACAACACAGGCAAAAACCCTTTCATATAGGAACCATCCATCATCATTAGAAATAATGATCCTCCCACACAGTAACTAGTGCAATGTACGTGAAGGAGCAACTAATTCCCACCCAGTTTCCTTTGCCTCTTTTTCTTTGAGGGATTGCAAATGATAATTTAAAGAAACAGTGTGTGAAAGATGCCTTCAGTCACAGGAAAGCTATTTCCATCTTGTAAACTGGGAAATCGCGTTAGGTGAGACAAAAAGGATCCCGTATGATCTCAGTGGAGACATGGCCCCATTTTCCAGATTAATGTCCCACGTTGCTTTAGCACACACAGGGAACTTTTACTGAACTGTTTTTGTTTCACAGGGAGTAATAGAGGAAAGCAATTAAAAGTAATGGCCAGTACACTGAGAGGCAGCTCCCAGTGACCTGCCTTTAACCTACCTGAGGCTTAAGGACATACCCAAGCACATACCTTGAGCACACACCTAAGCCCAGTGCTTAAGCCCATATACTTTAGTCCAAGCACATAGAATAATTTGGAAGGGACCTCAAAGATCATCCAGTTTCAACATCCCTGCCATGGGCAGGAACACTTTCCACTAAGCCTGGTTGCTCAAGCCCCATCCAACATGGTCTAGAACACTTCCAGGGATGGGATGTCCACAGCTTCTCTTGGCAAGCTGTTCCAGTGTGTCACCACTCACAAAGAATTTCCTTTTTACATTTAATCTAAATCTACCCTTTTCAGAGTAAAGTTGTTATACTGAAGCCCACATGTAATTTTAAGCTATCAGGACTCTGCATTAAAGCACTTCTGTAGCTTCTCTTTGTGGTTAGTGAAGAGAAGAGCATACCCTGGAAGGGGAATTCTGGGTGTCCAATAAAGGGCTTTGTGGAGGCTGCCCTTCCTAAAGGACCTTGGTGTTTACTGATGACATCTGACAGAAAAGACTTGGGGAAATTTCAACACCCAAAAAATCCCAATCCCCAAGCCCCCGTTGTACCATCCCACCCTGGAGGTTCCTCAGTTCATCATGTGCCTGACTTGGCTTGTGCAGCCCCACTGAGATCCAGCATGGCAAGGCAAGGTGGCATCAGAGCTCCCTGAGGGACCCAATCCTGCAGAAATTCTGGGAACACACCTACCTCTCACTCACAAGATCACACCCTTCAAGAATGCAGTCGTCGTTGCTTTCTTCTTTTAAATGCAACTGGCAGGGGAGGAGGCAGCAGTGCCAGTGCCCTCTGCTCCTGTAATAACCCCAGGATTAAAGCACTCACCCAGGCACCAGGACACTGGGTCCTGGGCCCTCCTCAGCCCCAGGGGTTCAAAGTTCCCATTTCCCATGAAACCATCATAAACTCTGAGTTATTATTGGGTGAGGGTGAGATCTGGGGCATGGGAAGGAGAAAGTATTTATTTCCTCTTTTAAACTATGTTGATGAGTAGAGAGAAAGCAATGAAGGAGTCATGGTACCCCAAGGTGACTTTCAAGCAGAAGAGGTGTTCATGTCCTAGGGTTTAAAAAGAGGACTGTCTTAAATTTCAGTTTCCACTTTTCTTTTTCTTTTCTTTTTTTTTTTTTTCCTGCATGAATGTTTTGCACTACAGTGCTATGTACTGGGATTTGAAGGATGTTGAGGGTATAATCTCAAGGAGAAAATACCTTATTCATTAAATGCCTCTCTGACTCACTCCTGAAATAATCACTCCTCCTTCTCAAATCCAAATCTCATACTGTGTCTAGATAAACAGGTATCAGGCTGACACAAAAGGGAAAATGCCCCAGAAGCCCAACATCTCTTTCTCCTCACAAAGGGTTGTGGGAATCTCTTCATCTTTCCTGCACAGTCCCACAGCTTGATCAAGGAATGCAGAAATGCTTTCTCCACCCAGCGTCACCTGCAGTCTTGTGGTTGGGGTACTCCCATGGCAATTGGGAAATGTAGGTTTGAACCTCCCAGGCAGAGGCAAACCCAAAACTTGTCTTGCTTTTCTTGGGCAAGTGGTTTTAACCACTGAACTACAACATAAATGGTGACAGGCTCCTCCTTTTCTTTTAGTGACTGTGTTTTTTGAAGGGAGCAAAGCAAAGCTGATTTTGCTTAGTCCTTTGAAGACCTACTCAGGTGAAGCCTGGGACCTACTTGTCCCAACCATGTTTCTCTGCAGCCCTGGTTTGGGCACTTCTACTTGGTGCTTTCTTTCTTGACAATTTACTGCTCAGTGTAGGGTTTTGGAAGTATTTTTCTTAAGTATTAAATGCACTTCACATACTGACATGAGGCCTTGACACTGCATTAGGAGTCCATTCTGGGCACAGGTTCTGCTATGAGTTGTCCCATTTGGCATAAGTGTCCCTGTGTTGTCAGTTTCTGCAAGTGACAAAACTTTCTCTGGCGGTGAATCTCTCAGGATTGTGATCTTTCTTCGCCAGGTCTACCCTTCAAAAAAATCCACAAAAAAACAAGCAGGGTAAACACAGGACCTCTTCCAGCAAGATGCCTGAACCCCTGTGGATGACTTCAGCCAGCTCTAAGAACAGCTGGGAATGCAGAGCCTCCTATCCTGGTCTGGATCAGGCCTTAAGGACAAAGTTGAAACTTCAATAAAGTTTTTTATGAAGGAAGGAGGGATAACATACCACAACAGAGATGCCATTTCCAAAAATTGAATGACTTAAGGCAGATACTCAGAAACCATAGAGGTGACTGTGGGATGGCCTGGATCCTCAAAATATTCTGCACCCTGGCTCAGACCCAGTTGGGCAATTCAATGCATAGTTCCTTTATGGCATATGACCAGGTTCAGTGGGACCACTGCTGCCTGCTGTCAAGAATGGGTTTAAATGTGCAGCTGGATGCAAGCCAGAACACTCGATACTTTGCCTAATTTAGCTTAAAAATATATAATAGGGAATAATGCCTGGCAGTGGATGCATCAGAAAAGTGAAACCTCTTATCTGCCAGCATATTTTTCAATAATAATACCAACTTGTGACTTATCCCAGATGTTTACTTAGGGTAGAAAAGTGTCCTGAAATGCAAGTAAATATGCAGGTGTGAAATGAATTGATATAGTTTTCTTCATTTGCGAGAAAAATACATTTCTGATATCACTATATCACTCTCTCTCTTAATGCTGTAATATGCCATGGGAGAATAAGCCACCACTTTCCATTTCTTGTCTTTTGAAGTTAATTTCCGATCCTAACAGTAAATCAGAGTTCTGTAATCTTGCTGATACATTAGAAGGGAATGAAAATTTAATTTTTAATGAGATCTTTACTTAAAAAAAAAAAAAAACTTACAAAACGAAGAAAGCTGTGTTCAATCAAAAGTGGGGCTTTGGCATATGATGGCTAAGTTTAGAATGAAAAGTAACATCAAAGAGATGTCTTTTAGTTTAATTTCAAACAGCACATGCCACCTTGGAAGGGATAAATTCTGGAACATTTCTGTAAAATCTAGAAAATGCCATTTAAGCCTAAGGAAATCTAAATAATAAGCAAAATATAACATTCACTGGTGAGCAAACACAAGGACATCAAATTCTGTGTGGAGTCATCAGGAAGAGTAACACGGATACGTGAAATAATCACAAGATCATGCTCAGTATATCCAGTTGAAAGATGTTGCCTGAAAATCTCTGTGCCTCTCTTCTGCTGCCTGGCTTTCTATGGTACTACTTGAACAGAATCCCAGAAATCTTTTTGTATTTGGCAAATCCCTTCTGACACATATCATTTATGGGCACTTTGAGCATCTTGTGAGCTGCACAGTAAAAAAAAAAATTGCCAGAGTCATCTAGGAATTGGCAAAATATGCATGCAAAGTGTTTCCTCTGTTGTGAAAATGTGCAAACTTTTTAGACTCAAACAGTGCCCTCCACACTGATGGCCACTTAGGCATTTTCTGAAGGAGCTGGCCTGTGAAATTTACAGATCCTGGCTGTAAACAAAAAAAAAATGAAGAGAGATTCAGCTGGATAATTCTTAAAATCCATGGAAGTTGATGGCTCTGGGTAATGAATGGAAATTGAGAATGTCACTTTGCACACAACAAATGTGACATTGTGCCTACTTCCCAAAAGGCAATTAAGATCAGCAACCAGCTTTCATGGATGTTAGCTCTGACTCAAAACATTTTCCAAAAGAAAAAGACCAAAAACCACCAAGCCCACTTCCCTTTGGTGTGACAACCTTTTTTACGACAACGTTTTCACGGTAGCATGAGCTCCTTCCTGTCATTCTTCAGGCTGAGGAAAGCAGCAGCCCTCAGGCAGGAACCCATGAAAAGTCACACGCCATCCCAAAGCATTCAAGCCACGATTCCAAAAAAAAAAGTCCATTTGAAGAAGCATTTGGAGTTTGAACCTATTTTACTTCAATATTGACTTTTACTGGAAAATCTGCCTCGTGTCGACCTGAGCAGCAATGCCAAAGAGATGCTGCAGAGACCTCTCTGGAAGAATTATCCACTGAGCAGACAAAAACGAATGTCTGTGACAAAAAACAACCTTTTGTCAAATCAGCACATTTTAAAGACCACATTTTTTCTCAGCCTAGGATGAGATTCCTATTTGTGCTTTCACACCGTCGCCTTGAGACCTGATAAGATGCTATCAACACGCCCTCTAAGAGCTCAAGAACCATTTTAAGGGGAATCACTGGGGCAATTACCATAAGCAGTGAAAGATATGGTATTTATTGATGGGAGATTAATATTGGCCACAATGCAATTGATTTTTTTCCCTGCAGCTTTATTTTCAAGTCCTTACAATCTTTTGTGGCCTGCTGTGGTCTTTCAGGTTTCTTTCCCTTTTAGATATGAATTTATTTTTAACTATCATTCTAATTGGTTGGAGTCCTTCCAAGAGTCTCCAATTTAATCTTAGCATGTTTCATATAACTTGCCCTAATTTAATTAATAAAAGGAATGATGAGTTGAAGAAGCTGTGAAGCAGGATCTTTGTGCTATCAAGTTTCAACATAAACATCCTAGATGTAGTAAGGCAGATTTTTACATCTAAGGCTGATGTTTCTAAAAGAGCCACGAAACTAAAAGCTAGACCTAATGAGAAGACTAAAGTATGTGCAAGGTAGGTGCTCTGATGCCTGCATTTTAGGTGCTTGGGACAGCAAAAGTCTGAGTCTGGCTACTCAGCTCTCCTTGTGGAGGTCAAACACTTTTGGCAGAACACGGATCACCCAAAAAAACTGAGTCATTGAGCAGCTTTAAACCTTCCTGCAGAAATGTGGAGCGTGACATGGAAAACAAAGGGGTGGAGGAAGGGAAGGCAAAATTTTCAAACTAATTTCTTGCCTTAAGTTCCTTCAAAGGCTACAAGAAGTCAAAACTTGGGATTTTTTTTTTTTTAATGGGTGTATATGGAGTTGAGTACAGTGTTAGACTGTACTGCCAAGGAGCTGGAGCAACTACCCATGAAGTAGGCAAAGGAGTCCCTCAACTAAAGACAATGCTGTGTGTCCCTCCCTCCTTAGCCCCACGTAGGGTGACATCCTGCCAGGGCCACTGAGACCTGTTCTTGGTCCTCATGAGTACCAGAGGATGCAGAATCATAAGATCACAGAACTGTGGAATCATAGAATGGTTTGGGTTGGAAGGGATCATGNTTTTAACTTTGCTGTCTAACAAATATTGAGGGGAAAAAAAGTCTTGCTAAAGCTGTCTTCTAACAGATAAACCTGTGAGTTCTGAGAAGTTACATAAAATGAGGGAAGATATTTCTTAAAAAAGGGTTTTATTAAAAGACAAGTCTTAAAATTCTTTTAAATTAGAAAGAGGTATTTTCAGGCTGTTTTTAGAATTAAGGAGAATCAAAACTAAAAGACAACTTTTTTTTCCCCTTGCCTTTAAGTGTTTCTTCAGTTCTGCTTGTCTTTGAAAAATGCAAAACACTCTCTTGGCTGCCAAAAAGCCCCTTGTGGCAAG